>JACVVK020000007.1:217500-262500 GCA_018292915.2 Batillaria attramentaria | reverse complement strand
ACAGCAGTTTATCTGTAACAATCATTACGCTAGAGTATGAAAGTGCTACCTTTCACGCTTCACCAAAAATCAAAGAATAAAATTCCAGCAGTCAGCGGCATAATCTTCTCTACATACATGGTACGTGTGCTTTGATTTAAAGACGTGGTAAGTTGAAGTATACTTACAAGTCATTAACTCATACAGTATCAGTGCTATCAATGGCTATAACTATATCACTAGGTATAAGAACCGCAGCCCAGAAACAGTTAAACTGCGACTTCCAGTCTATAAAGCAGTAATGTGTACAGTGTAACGGAAACTAAATTATACAGGTAACCCCTGTCGGCGGTCACCCAGGCCCACGACACTCTGCCATTTCATCAACTACACCTTTGTGCGTTGAGGCTGCCGCCAACAGACCTTGAAGCGTGTTGAGTTAATTGACTAGTCTTGATACTCCACCAGTCAGGTTTTCACGCTTGACTGACTCAGGTTACAGTCCAGAGTGACTCTATTCTGAGTCACCTTTCATCAGCCCGACTACTTCAGTATTTGGTGTGGGCAAAATAAGACTACAAAAAATTCGTTTTAGTATGAGCTTTCAGGTGCATGTCCAAACAAACCCAGCAGAATCTGTGTTTTGGTGAGCCCCTCCGCCCCCCCCCCTTCCTCAATCCCCCCCCCACCTCCAGTGTCTTTGAAATGTACACCACCCGGTAAAACCATTCAGCCGTGATACGTGCATGCCTCACTGTAAGGAGGAGGTCCGCTGGCTGTATGGTCAATAAGTCACAACGGCTGTCCTTTCACACTCGGTTAGATTCTCTTGAAAAGCCCATTCAGTTCACAGGTGTTTGCCAGCCATGGCGGATAACATTAATTCAAAAGGGTAACTTGATTACCGAACCAACGTTTCGAGCGCTCAGTCTTGATCAACTGCGGCCTTGAATGGAAACTGACCTGCAGGCCGCAGTTCTGTTTGTAGTTTCAGAACCCGAATGGGCACCACACACACACACACACACACACACACACACACACACGACTTACTTTCACAGCCAACCCATCTCAACCGAGAGAATACTTTCAACAGGCACTTTCAACAGGCACAACTACTACGCCACCACTATGGGGAGTCAATCTCGTGTATTACGCACACCACAACAGCACGATCCCTAGCAATGTACCGCCAATCACAATCATCATATACGTACGCTGTCAAAATATGATATGACAGCAATGAAGGTAAACAGCATTCTGCGCATCTCTGCTGTCAACCATCACCGATATGGGACGAGGCGCGAACGAGGGCTATCGCTAGTACCAGATCGTCAACATCAACAATTACAGCTAACGAAGTTAGCCAACGCGACACCACTAACGCCAATACTGAAGCCTGTGAAGTGCGTACACCATCTACTACGCCATTGTTGAACTCCAAGCTTAATTCCAGTCCATCCCTCATGAAGAAAACGGGATCGACGAGAGTAAAAACTAGGTCAAATCTAGGTAGTGGCTGGAAGCCGCCAGTGTCGGACAACACAACACGCCTCCTCGACGCGGTAAACTTTTAAAAATTCAGCCAGAGGCGGGGTCTAAGTTATGAAGCCCAGTCTAACCGCTGGAAAGTGTGATTGGTACAAGAAGTTTTACTTACCTCGCACAAACTCTGGGCGCAACTCTCTCAGTCAAATGTGTCTCGATCAGAACGACAGCCGTAGCAGAAACTTGTGCTGTGCTACACACATGGCGCTGTGTCTCGGTGTGTTGTCGGACTGCGCGCTGCGTATCACACAGACTTGTTGACGTCATACCCCCACGGCGCATGCGTCAAGAAAGGAATTCCCTCCGATGGCTTCCCACAATGGCATCTAAAAATAGCTTTGACGTACTCTGATTCAGGGGACACAACAAGATTAAGGCGATGACTGTGGTATCTTGCCGGGTTACGGCCCCTTAGCAAGGCGTCATCACTGAAGGGGGGGGGGGGGTGTTTGTTTTTTTGCGGATTTTTTATTTTCGTTTGCACAATACAGGAAACAGAGGTGTGAGTGTTCTTCTAAATGTA
Organism: Batillaria attramentaria; assembly: GCA_018292915.2. Classification (NCBI taxonomy): domain Eukaryota; kingdom Metazoa; phylum Mollusca; class Gastropoda; family Batillariidae; genus Batillaria; species Batillaria attramentaria. The sequence continues at coordinate 260,450 of JACVVK020000007.1, read as the reverse complement.
CAATAAACACTGAGATGGACATATGTTCCCCTATTGTTACAGTTACCTAGGCTCTGTGTGTGTCAGTGTGTGTGTGTGTGTGTGTGTGTGTGTGTGTGTGTGTGCTCTGTGTGTGTGTGTGTGTGTGTGTGTTAGTAGTAGTAGTAGTAGTAGTAATAGTAGCCGTGTAGTAAGCTTACATTGTATATTTGAGTGATGCACGCAACAGTTAATATAATGGCCGAGGCCTTTCTCTGGAGCTTCATTAGCTTGCTTAAGTCCTATGGCTTTTAGCCCTTATGGCCAAGTTGTTCCTGGCATGTGTCTTTGGCTGTTTGGCTGGGCGAGTGTCTTTGCTTTCTATGGAATTTTGTCCCTCTCAAGATTTCAACAAGGGAGAGCACCTCGTTTCCCTCATGCCTAATGTTTCTTCGTAGTAAAGTCGGTTTTCACTCCCTTGTGTTAATAGTTCCTTCTGCAAACCCATACCCGTACCCACACACACGCGCGCACGCACGCACACGCACACACACACACACACACACACACACACACACACACACACACACCGGCAAATCTTGCGAACACAGCCGTCAAATATGATATGTCATTTCAATTTAATTCATAACAATAACAGCATAACGCATCAACGAAACACTTCGTCTGCATTGAAATACCTCTTTTTGAAAGAAAAAAAAAACTGCTCAAAACATCGCTGGGTGTGTTGTGCAATGAACGCACGTCATATTACATACAATCAAATAATTCGACGGTCATGGTGGGTAAAAACTTTCGTACCGTTATGTAACTGGCCTAACCCAGGAATTATTATGTACACGGAATTTGGAGGGGAATGAGTACGGGGGGGGGGGGGGGGGGGTGGGGGGGGGAAGGGGGAGGGGGGGTTGAGAGAGAGAGAGAAAACCCGAACAACTCAATGTTCATGTACTGTGTGATCAGAGTAAACACTACACTGATAATTCTCGTCATAAGAATCATTTCATGATCGCCACAAACTTGATGTAATAGACTTTTATCATCATCATCATCATCATCATCATCATCACCGCCACCACCATCATCTGTAATCATCATAGTCATCGTCACTGTCATCATCAGAGTCGCCTTGCCGGCTGACGATCATCGTCGGATTTTTTTTTTCTTGACATGTCTGCCACATACACACAACTATCATCATTGTCGTCGTCATAATCCTCACCTCCTCACCCTCATCGTCGTCATCATCGTCGTCGTCGCTGCCGTTGTCGTCGTCATCATCATGATGATCATGATCATTGTCAGTCAGTGTTCTTCAAGACGACTATGTCATCATCGCTGGCCATTACAAATCACCATGATCATCGCCGCCAGTGTCATGGTCAGTCAAGGTTACATAATAGTTCTTCGTTGTGCAAACATAATGAATTCACAGTTTGTCTCAATGAATGACGCGTCAGAATATACTGACCCGGTTTGAACTGAACACGGGAAAAAATCTGTTTTAAAAGAAACTGGAACAAAGTGGGCTCGGAATGATACAACAACAAAGACAATAATAATAATAATGTATTGTATAGGCGCTTTACCCAGTTTTTTGAATTGGCTCAAAGCGCCGCGAGCTGAACCCAGCACGCACGCTCACGTGAATTACGCGCATTCTCTCACACACACTGGACATGAACACATTACAATCACGTGGTGCGAAGGGTCAGCTCAGCTATTTAAGTTTCTGAATTTAAATAGAATTGCATTTATTTTCAAATTTTGTGGGCTGAACATTTCCAAAGCAGAGGGTGAGGAAGCCGGAGTGCCCGGGGAGAACCCCCGACGATCGGCCCGAATGAACGGTGCCACGTACGAGAAGGAAAAAATCTTCGCCTCGAGTGGGACTCGAACCTGACCTCTCGCATTGGTAGCGAAGTCTCTTAACCACTAGACCACCGACCGCCCCTACTACAAAAGCTGGAAAAAAATTGTTTGACAGTTATAATGAATCAGTCACCAAAGATATCGTGTAGCATAAGTGATTGTGGATTTTTCCCAAGAATTCGTGCGTTTTATCTGCGACTTGCATTTGGTTCATTTAGTCTGCTCGGTAGAGTTTCCTAAAGCCTGCTCTTAACTGGGCACAGCGCGCAAAACACACATGTGCACATCACAGTTGTTGCGCTCGATGTGTCTACTCACTGCAAAACTGAACACAGCAGTGCTCGGTGACAAACCGAATGAAGATACACTTGTCCGCCATGTTTTCGCGCCGAGTGACGTAGTACAGCCAGTCAGAACCTATTGTGGAAACCACAGTCGCAGTTGTGGCTATTTGAAATCCATGTTGCTGTGATGACGCCACAGCGGCGGAAACCCCCCAAAATCACAACTACGTCACAACTGTGGACAGCACTGTCGCGCTCCGCAGTACCCAGTTAAGAGCCGGCTTTAAGATTACTTAAATCCCGCCGCTCCTATAGCCAGGAACGCGCTGCAGTTGGGCCGTGGTTTGATATGCGGCAGACGCCAACTAGTACCCGACCAACACACGCCTAGCTCATATCAAATTAAGGTTTGACTGGCAAACTGTCTTTGCACACTGGATGGCCCTAAGCTGATGCTTGAACTAATCAGAATTATCAATCTTGCACCTGCTACAGAACACGGGATATGTACCTGCTTTATATGAAAAAAAAAAAAATGTTCGATTGTTTTCTCTTCAGTTAAAAAGAAAAAGAAAAAGTATTTCATCAAATTGGTACCTTAAGGTAGAAACATACCTGTCTGAAACTGATTTGTTCATGTATCAGATATCATTTATCATTTCTTCCACAAAAACGTATGTGACCATCCTCATTGTAGATGATAGCAGATTCCACGTCCATGACGTCATTGTATGGGAAAAATGGTGATTTCAAGATGAAAGAGATTGACGTAATGGTCTTTTTTCTCAGATGACGTCAATGGACTTACTGCTTTCTTTCCATGTTTCAGTCATATCAAACTACATGTGCTTCCCTCGTTGTAGTGTCTGGCAAATTGTTTGCCAGCCCATGCCATGAGCCGCGGGACGCGACTGGCTGAATTTTGGGGGCTCGACCCTTGTGATTGACAGGAATGGAGTCGTCCACTATAAGGAGCACAGTCAAAATCAAAAGGAAGGAAGTAAAAGAAAATCTTCATTCACACATCAGGATCCGTATTAAAAAAAATAAAAACAACATTAGCATATTACAGCTTAGAGGGCGCACGGTCTCTTCAAATACATGTATAACAGTGAACACATTAACCTCTCAAAGCATTGCCAACGCTGTATCCAGAAACAGATACCTGTTTTTACTCTGGTAGCCAGCGGCAACAGTTTCTACTCATGCTCATGATCCCAATTGACAGGGAACTTCTAGTGCCAAACATTCACTGCAGTTGCACTTGTAGTTACAGTCGTGGAGTTTGCACCAACATTTGAAGTCCAGTCGGTGGCACACAACACCGGGTAGTTGGGTTGTGATTGATGATGTGTTTTGTTTGGGTTTTTAATCAAAGAACATGCATGGCCATCCAGTTTGTGGTTCGCGGCTTAGTCTTCAGCCCCTGTGCAAGTCCTTTGTCAGTCTCCAGAAGTTTCAGAGGTCACTGACCACAGCACTGGCACAATAATTACAGTGTTCTTTGGAGCACAACGATGAAAATCTAACACGTACATGCTGCAAACCGCACCGCGCAGAAGTTTACATTTGAATTACTGACGGGGTCCCAGACGAACTTGGAAATTGTGTAATTGTATAGTTCTCTAAGTCCTCCTTTCAGCGTCCTAAAGAAGGGTAGTTACTGAAATGGGTTGTGAACAACGTTAGGTACTGGTCAGTTCATAGCCGGTTCACAGTCAGGCACTCTACAGACTCATCCGAGGCAGACACAAAAAAGCACTCCATCCAAAATCGTTTCAGTTTGCATCTCACCTTACTTGTCATTTAGCTCTGAATACTTTATTCACAGACAGATTACGTGTGCAAACTGCAAACACAGAATGACTCGGAATTCGCGTGGGTGACTCACTCTACTTTCTACAAAGAAAACAAACATTCTTGTGGCCTGACTGTGGCAAGCGATCGTGTGACCTGGACTAGCTGTGTACGAAATGAGAGCACGTCACATTCGGCGGCTTGTCAGAGTACCTTTCACCAGCGCTCGTCCAATTTTCTGGCTAGGAAGTACATACGAAGTAGCGTAAAGAATGGGCAGTTGGAAAATGTCCATCAGATCTCTCCTTCGGTGGATACGCAACAACGCCTTTAGCAGCTAGCTGGTCTTGGGCCGATTGATACTGGAATTGGTATTGGTGCCGGTAACCTTTCAGCCACGTTGCCGTAGTGAAGGAAATACGGGCTGCTCCTTTTGGTAGTGGGGGTCGCCATTTTTTTTTCCTGAATGCGTATTTCTGTTAATCAATGCCAGGGAACATCCTTTTCCAGAAAGGCAAGACAGGCACCATAAATGAGTCTGAAAGTCAACTTTGACTCAGTTTCGTGAGGGGGGAGAAATCCGTGAAAGTCCGTCCCCACCACGTGATTCGAACCGAAGACAATCAGATCCACAGCCGTCCATAACTTGACGATATCACCAAATTACCTACTTGGTCGGACCTTTGGTCCCGCTCACCATCGGATATCCCTCGCCGAATACACAGCCGTGAGACTGACCCTGGCCAATGAAGATAAACCACGTGACTGACCCTGGCCAATCATGACGATGATCCAGCTGACTTACGTCAACAGCAGGATCTCGTGACCTAATGCCTGTAAAACCAGCAGGTTTGCGTACACAAATACATGTGGTACAAACCATGCTTGCATATCCATACGCATACGTGGCATGCCCAGATACTTGTACATCCCTGAAAACTGAGCAGCACAGCTGAAACTTGGCCGTCTGAATGGACCGGCAAAACTTGGCAGTGTCTCTTGGGTGGGCTCCATGACGCTCGTCGCTAATGGACCGGGATGGCTCCGTGTGTGAAAACTATCAAAATGAGTAGAACACAATTTGGAGACGCCACTGGCTGCTGTCCGGATGGACTCGTTGCATTGCTGCTGGTCGCTGAGGTCCCTAGGCAGAGGTAGGGGAATCAAATTGTGATGCACCTTACACAATGAATTACAGTTAGACGCGAAACGTGTACTGGCTAGCTATATGCTATTAAAATTAGATAAATAAAGAGAAAAAAAACGAGTAAAAGTTCCTAATACGAATAATTTCATCCATCACCATCTACAGAGAAACAGCTTTATGGGATGGGGCAGATTTTGCTGCGCGCAGCAGCAATTTTCAGTAATAAAAACAAGACTCAGTGTGGCTTTTTCCCATAACAATACATACTTTCACGCACACAGTAACGTAAACGATTTCTGCGTCATATACTAGACACCTTACGTGCACACTATTCTGTCTTCTTTTTTTTTTCTTTTCTTTTTTTTTTCCCCTTTTAGATAAGAGCGGTTTGAGGATAAATGTTTGTGAATCTGGAAGGACTTACCACGTCTTACATTCGTGGATCCCGCTGAAAAGAAAAATAAAGTATAAAAAAAAGTAAATGGAATACCAGCATATGTGTATATATTTTTCATTCAACCATAAAGGAGCACCGCCACTGTGACTCACCCAGAATCAGAAAAAACAAAACAAAACAACAGCTGCATTGTGTGTGTGCTTCTAAAGGACATTCCCTGTGTTTGCTTAACGTTCTATCGAACTCTTTTAGATACTGTGTTGAACTTACCTGCCCTGCTACTTATATATATGGCACGCTTCAAACGTCCTCGGACGTCAGACAACTTATATAATTATATGCATACGTTTGCCATTGCTATTCCCGTGTCTTGTTTTTGTCTATGATGAACCCCTGTGTATCATTATAGGCGTTTCTCTGTGAATACATACCGGCACAGTGTCCTGGAAGCACGAAAGTGGAAACATACTCAAATGGAAACCGAAAGCAAATAAACCATACTCAAATGGCGCACACACTCAAACAGTCCACATACTCAAACGGTACACACATACTCAAACCGCATGATTATTCAAACGGCAACATATCCTCAAACGGCAATATTTCCTCAAACGGCAAATTATCCTCAAATGGTCAAATAGCACACATGATGACACTTACCATTTAGCACGTGCACTTTGAGACTGGTGATGCCCATGTTGCTACTCCGACACACATACGTCCCTGCGTCGCTCATTTCACTGTACTTTTTATCTAACACACTGACGAGCATTTTCGAGGGTAACAGTCTAAACTTGTCTATGGTGATGTGACGCAGTCCGTCTGCTGTGACCTTGACCCCGTCCTTGAACCAGTCCAAATCCTCCGGGGGATAGTTCTGTCCCGAGGCGTTGCACACCAGGTGAATGGAGTCCCCTTTCTCCACGAATCTCGTCCCGTTCATGGTGATATCTGCGACAATAATAATAATAATAATATTGTGTATTTTGTAAGCGCTTTGCAAAACTCGAAGCAACACGCACGCATACACACACAACACACACACACACACACACACACACAGATGCATTTGTTCTGAAACTTTGTGAGCTGAACATTTCATGTGTATTACTTGTAAGCGCTCTACAAAACAAGGGGAGCCGGGGTGGCCGAATGGTAGAGCGTTGGACTGTCAATGCTCGGGTCGTGAGTTCGAATCCCGCCGGCTGGGGCCAAATATTTGTGCTGGCCTTTTTTCTCGTTGCCCCGTCTTTGATATCACCCTTATGTGGTGGGAAAGGACGTTAAACTCCCAAACACCCACCCACCCACTCTAAAAAAAAAAAACACCGGACATAAAAACATCACAATCCGCTCTTTAGGTTTAGGGATTTTAGAATTGCGTTTAGTTTTCAATTATTGTTAGCAGAACATTTTTAAAGCGGATGGGGTAGAAGCCGGAGTACCCGGAGAGAACTCCGAGTATGTATGAGTAAAATCAGTTCTGTCTTGCGTGTTTGTTGTTGTTTTTTTGTTGTTGTTTTTTTGCTTTTTTTTTTGTTGTTGTTGTTGTTTTGTTTTGTTTTGTTTTTGTTGTTGTTGGTTTTTTTTTTATTAATGTGGCGGCTGACCCTTATGAAATTCTCAAGAAAGAAAGAGCGGCTAATACACGCACGCACGCACGCACGCACACAACTCACGCGCGCGCGCGCGCACACACACACACACACACACACACACACACACACACACACACACACACACACACACACACACACACACAGGTTTCTTACCTGGTGGGTTATTTACAGGTGTTGGAGGCGAAGCTGAAACAGACCCACAAGAAAACAAGAGTGAATTTATATTGCATTCCCTTAAAAGTAAAACCCGTAAACAAAGTAGAAAACAAACAAAGCACAAATGCGATCGGGTAATATTTTCTTACACGCAACGTTTCCCTCTCAGCATCCTCATCAATCAAATCATCAGCATCAGCATCCCCCCACGAGTCGGAAAACTGCGCAGTTTTGCTTCAAACATTCGTCAACATTTCTTAACTCTTTAGAGCCCAAGGCAGACCACCTCCTGCTCACTGTATCATACAACTGGTTAAAAAGAACAAGCCACTGCAGACCAGTAGGAGCCACTTAAAGCCACTATTACGCAAGGCGTGGGCCTTCCCCGCTAGGGCCCGAGACCGCTGCAGATTGCATAATAGCGGCTTGAAGATTTCAATTAAAATTGCGATTTTTGCATGGGCTGTGAAGAGTAAACAAAAGACTCTTTGCGACCCGGATACTGTTAACATGCACACACACACTGAACGCAATGGTTAGGGCTATAAGAGAAAACTATGAAACATGCAAACTATCTGATGCAAAGCTATGCTTGTCAACTCAAAATGCAACCTAACATTTAAGGCAACAGCACTTTTTAGTTTCAGCCAAAGACCCATTGTTTTGAAAAAAAAAAAAGTGAAAGAACGGTCGGATTAGGACCAGAGGGGGGGCTTTCCCTATGGCATCAGCCTAATCGTTGATACCACAGAGCAGAACCAAAGCCATTTTGTTTCGGAATAAAAAGGAAAGTTTAAAAAGATGATATGCAACAGCCGTCAAATGCAGCCTTCCCGAAGGACGGGGGTGGAGGAGGGAGAAAGGGGTGGGGGGGGGGGGTGAGAATGGAGAAAGAGAAAGGAAAAGAAACGAAACACAGGACAAAATTGAATACCTTTCTTGAAGTTGACATAGCGCTCCCGCTGGGGTCGTTCAGTCACTGGACACCACACAGAAAAAGCTGACGTAAGGGAAAACTAGAAACTACAAGAAAACTACAGTCCTAGAGCTACAAACGTAACCACTGCTGTGCGGCGGGCGTCTGTCCCCATGAACATGAAAGGTCTGTAGCTTTACGAGCGATCGCGACCCTCTCCTCTGTACTCTCTGCTGAGGGAGTGCACATAGGAAACACGTACGGAAAGTGTGAGTGAATTTGATACGAGCTGAGATTTTCTTTTTACTTTGATAAAACAGAGGGTGGGTGGGTGGGTGTTTTAGGTGTAACGTCCTTTTCCGCCACACACGGGTGATATCAAAGACGGGGCAACGATGAAAAAGCCAGCACAAATATTTGGCTCCAGCCGACAAAACAGAGACTGGATCATGTTAGAACATCAGTTCGGAGTAGTCTGAAAACATTCGTTCGCAAAAAAAAGCAAAAAAAAACAACAACAAAAAAACACGTCGTTCGTAGCTAAGAAACTACGTCAAAAATGAAAGTTGGTGACCAAAGGGTGGGCACGGCATCAAAAATACTCAAAAAGCAGCATGCCGTTCACATATTCTACGGAGGTGTCTACCACGATCTTTGAACACTATTTCGTGGTCATTTTATTTTATGCACCTAACAATGTGCATTTTTGGCGGGGAGCCGGGATAGCCGAATGGAAAAGCGTTGGACTTTCAATGCGAATCCTGGCTGGGGCCAAATACTTGTGCCTGGCCTTTTTCTCGTTGCCCCGTCTTTGATATCACCCATTCGTTTGCTATCACCCATTTTTTTGGCGAGGGTAGAATCAGTTTTGCCCTTTTTAATGCTGGACTACGGCTCTGATCTAAGCGTTCTAACATGAGACTGCATCTCCGTCTCCAAACACAACCAGACGGGAGACGGAGCAACAGCCTCTGGCAGGATAGGAAGTCTTACCGCAACAGGAGTGGTTGAGGAACATGCATTTTCAAAAACAAAAAAAACAATCAAAAATAAGAGGACTGCACGAGCACCCGGCTATTACTTACGGTAATGCCAATAATCTACAATAATCTACAAATCAGTCCATCACTTGACTAAACCTAAACAACCAAGGCCCTTGACAGTACTGGTAATGAATACATCTATGAACATGCACTACACTGATTTTTTTTTTTTTTAAATATGATCGTATGATTACCAGTCACGTAGTTTTTCTTACTGCTACGTCTCTCTGCCGTCACGCGGGGAAAAAAGTGCCTATGCGCCGCAGATAAATTCTGATCAGCGCTAAGAACTTTTTTCCCCAGATGACCTATCATTGCAGCCCCTTAATCCCACAAACCATGAGCAATAATGATAGCATCACCTTTCCTTCAGATGCATACGTACTGTTGACACGAAGCATGATATGATGGATGAGCTTGTAGCGACTGCTGATCTGGCACTCGTACACTCCAGCGTCTTGCTTCACCACGTTCTTAATGCGGAGGTTCCACTCCTGCCGCTCGGGCACGCTCTGGATGGAGTAGCGGTCGTCCGCCACGTACACCAGGTCCCCGATGGTCAGCGGGTTCGGATCCGACGCTCGTCGCCATATGATCTGGTGTGACAGACCAAAAAACAAAGCACTTTGTACCGCAGATGATATTATTAACCCTTTCAGTACCACTGTCATATTAACTCTTTCGCCACCACAGGCAGCTCATATTAACTCTTCCACTACCATAGTCGATTCATATTAACTCTTTCACTATATATCACTGCCGATTTATATTACCTTTACCTCTCTCACTACCATAGTCGATTCATATTAACTCCTTCACTACCATAGTCGATTCATATTAACTCCTTCACTACCATAGTCGATTCATATTAACTCCTTCACTACCATAGCGAGGGGAGCCGGGGTGGCCGAATGGTAGAGCGTTGGACAGTTCTAATCCTCGGCGGGTCGTGAGTTCGTATCCCGGCTGGGGCCAAATATTTGTGCTTTTTCATTGTTGCCCCGTCTTTGATATCACCCGTATGTGGTGGACAAGACACCCAAACACCCACCCACCCTACCGTAGCGACCAAAATCGATTCATTTTAACTCTTTCGACGTCCAAGGAGCGCCGGTCGCGGTTTCGTTCCCTTGATTCATGTTACTAATCAAGGCGACCGATATGCTACCTACAGTAACTGACCTAGCCAGCCCGGGTTCCCTCGGTTGGGCGACGCGGGAGGGAGGGTGGGTACTTAGGAGTTTAACGTCCTTTTCCACCACGTACGGACAACGAACGGACAACGAGAAACTGAAAGGCCAGCACAAATATTTGGCCCCAGCCGGGATTCGAACTCACGACCCGAGCATTGAAAGTCCAACGCTCTGCCTACCATTTGGCTATCCCAGCTTCCCCCGGGTGGCGCGGGAAAAGGGCAGAGGGAGACTGGGATCGATCTGCCCGGCGCTAGGTGTCAGCATGACAAGAATGACAGAAGAAAAAAAAAAAAAAAGTACCCCATCCAACACAGAACTGTTTTCCGACGCGATTGGTACTTAACATGTCACACATGTTTACACAATCAGCCGGCACTGCTGGGAAACGGAGGCAGACTGCCAACACGCTTATTGATCTAGTATCGCAGGTCCCAGGGGAAATAACCTCAACTGCCTGATTAATGTCATCACTACGTCAGAGGCTTTACCTCCCTTCATCTGCATGATAGAGAGGCGCGAGCAATTCCCTGTTCTGTTAATTAACTTTGGAGCCTGTTTTTCAGGTCCGGTTGACTTTTTTTTTTTTTGGGGGGGGGGGGGTGGGGGGGTCTGGTTTTCAAAGAAACGTGCGCACAGTCATTTGTCAACTAGGCTTCGTGGCTTGAATTTGCTCCTTGTACCGCCCGCCTGTATTTTCAGTATTGGTGCAATTGATTAGAGGTGAAAAAGCAGGCCCCTATGGCATTTAATCAGAGGAAAGTTAGATGACGCGTACATAGAAAACCTAAAGGGTTAATTAACGACGACAAAACCTCTCCTTACTGGGACACAGGCCCGCGGCGATGGGGTGGAGGGTGGCGGGCCGGGTTTGCGCGGGGTGGAGGGAGAAAGGTTCGGGTGGTGGCGTGCGTGTCGGGGCGTGTGTGTGTGTGTGTGTGTGTGTCTTGGTGAGTGTGCCTCTGTGTGTGTGTGTGTGTGTGTGTGTGTGTGTCTTGGTGAGTGTGTGTCATGGTGAGTGTGCTTCTGTGTGTGTGTGTGTGTGTGTGTGTGTGTGTGTGTGTGTGTGTGTGTCTGTGTGTCTGTGTGCGTCTGTGTCTGTGTGCGTCTGTGTGTGCTTTATTCTCGGCCTGTGTCTGTCGCTGGCACAAAATGCCCAGATTGCACATCGACAACTTCGTCCAAAGCAGCCAATATCTTCCCACGCCTGGACTTGTGACTGATAAAAACGTGGCAGACGACTGCCATATCTCACCCTGGAACCGTCTGTCCGTATTTCACAGCCGGGCTCTCTGCATCAGCTTCCCCCCACGGACTGATGATTCCGACGACATAAAAAAGATAACCATTACGACGCAACGCTTTTGTCACCTCACAGCCCTCGCTCAGACCCCCGTTAATTCAGTAAAAATTACTGTAAGCTCGCGCTCGGCACCACAACAAAACACCTCCACAGACTTCAAACGATGGATAGGGGGGGGGGGGGGGGGTTCACCTCGTCGAATATCAATAGGGTGCCCACATTAAATTGATTAATGTTATTCCCAAAGCTGTGCTGTCCATTTTTGTGCACTGGCACCGCGGCGCCTGCCCGGACTAGCCAGCCCTACTTCTGTCACTATCTATTTTACGCTCGGCTTTATTCGTTGTGGCCAGAAAATGGGATCAGCACACGATACTAATTCAGTTCTGGGCCTGAGTGGCCATTACCAGCCTGGCCGTCGCCTCCCCCCCAAAAAAACGTGTACTTTGGCAGTAAACGTCGTGATCTGACTGACTGGCAACTCTGTACCATCGGGTCGTGAGTTCAGTCGTATTACCCTCTGTAATGACCCGAAACAAGCTAACCGAGTGGGTGGGTGGGTGTCTGGGGGTTTAATGTCCTTGTCCACCACATACGGGTGATATCAAGGACGGGGCAACGATGAAAATGCCAGCACAAATATTTGGCCCCAGTCGGGATACGACTGAACTCACGACCCGAGCATAAGAAGTCCAACGCTCTAAAATTCGACCAACCCTGCTAACCGAGACCTGAGCCGAGACAACTAATCACTAACTGAGAAGGAAAAACCAAACACGCTCGGTGACAAGGAAAGTGGGGAGTTCTGAACAACTTTGTGGTCAACGTGGTATTTCACAGTCTGGCGGTGTGCACAGAAGCGGTGAGTTTTGTCGCATTCACCAGCACAGTACATTTTCAGCCTGTTTCAGAGATGATTGCCTGCATGAGTTGTTCCCCGTGCATACACAGAACCGCAGCATGCATGCATTTTTCGTGGCAGCTTTGTGCTCTGGCAAGTTTGTGCTCTGGCAAGTTTGTGCTCTGGCAAGTTTGTGCTCTGCCACGAAAAATGCGTGCTTGTTGCGGCAAGGGAGACAACTCACGCAGGCGATAATCTCTCGGTTACTTTGTTTCCGGTCATTACAGAGGATAAGCGTAGTGAAACCCGATGGTGCAGAGTTGACTGACTGGTGGCCAGCACAGCACGCTGGACTGAGATGGGTGGTGGGCGTGGGGTGCAAAGAAGCAATAATCAAAAGACCGAAATGACTCGAACTTCCTCCGCGACCTTTGGGAAGATTTGTGGGTTTCTAGGGAAAGATCTGACGGCGTCCATTGTGACATATGACAATGGAATGAGTGCGGAACCCCAACTCTTTGGTGCTAATTTAAGAACGGGCAATAAATCAGGCTTGCCTTTGTTCAGTTAGGCCTACAGAATAGCACGCAGAGACTGGGACTTACGTAAGTGGCTCAAAGAGGATAATGCTACCATTTTTTTTTTCTGCCCTAACTCTTTTGACAGTTCCAGTGGTGTTCCTCCCAGGTCATGGGTAGAATCCACGGAGGGCTCGGAAGCTGCGGCAATTTTTATGGGGTGGGTGGGTGTTTGGGGGTTTAACGTCCTTTTCCACCACATACGGGTGGTATCAAAGACGGGGCAACGATCAAAAAGCCAGCACAAATATTTGGCCCCAGCCGGGATACGAACTCACGACCCGAGCATTAGAAGTCCAACGCTCTACCATTCGGCCACCCCGGCTCCCCTTTTTATTATGCGTGTTGATGGAGATAAGGCTGGTGGTAAGATTATGCAATGGAGGTCCGTGTGGTTTGGGACTGCGGGACAGGGCCGCATTCCACGCTTCCTGTCATAAATATCCCGGCATTAACCAGGCCCGGGAACTACGGCACCTGCGGTGCCGGCCGTGTAATCGTCCGCTCCATAAGACGTGTCATACCGACGGAAGCACCCCAAAAGTCGAGTCGACCTAGGTAGGAAAAATCCCGCTTCCCTCGGCTCTACTACAGTATAGATTACTTTTACACTGAGGGGTTGTAGTCCCGTCTTAATAGTGGAGGATTCAATGAGAGCATGGTAATTAGGAAGTGTGTGCGTGCGTGCGTGCGTGCGTGCGTGCGTGCGTGCGCGCGCGCGCGCGTGTGTGTGTGTGTGTGTGTGTGTGTGTGTGTGTGTGTGTGTGTGTGTGTGTGTGTGTGTGTGTGCTATTGTTGTGATATTACATATTTAACTATTGGGACATGTTATGTTGTGTATGTGGTTGTCTGTTTTTACGCCGCAACTGAATTGCCTCCTCTTGAGGACAATAAAGAATTATTGAATTGAATTGAATTGAATTGGGACTCGAACCCGGGTCTCCCGGTCTATGGTCCGAAGTGCTAACCACTACACTACGGGGGCCGGTAATGCTACCATTTTATGCTCACGAATCGTTCAAAGCTGTCAGTTTTCGTGGAATCTGTCATCACACCATTCATAGACATCTGGCCCGGACAGTGACAGTGTCAGTAATGCTGGCACTGAGCCCATAGAAGCGTACTCGATGACGCGGCGACCACGCTGCGTGCTTCAGTAGTGTAACAACGGTCGTAGAATTTGAATGTTCGACCGCTCGCGCTCGTTACAACATTGTAACGCATGAAGAGCTGTACTAATCACCAAGATAGAGTACAAGCCTGAGCATGGTCTCTAGGCATGTTGACACTATTGGGACTGGAACCGACACGTCAGTTTCTTTTGTTGTTGTTGTTTTTTGTTTGTTTGTTTAGGAGGGGGGGGGGGTGTGTGCTTGGAAACCGGGGAAGGGGGGGGAGGATGTGGGTGTTGGGTGTGGGGGGTTTGGGGGTTTAACGTCCTTTTCCGCCACATACGGGTGATATCAAAGACGGGGCAACGATGAAAAACCAGCACAAATATTTAGCCCAAGCCGGGATACGAACTCACGACCCGAGCATTAAAAGTCCAACACTCTACCATTCGCCACCCCGGCTCCCCGAGGGGGGGGGGGAGGAGGTGGGGGAGGCTTGAATACAGGAGACACAAAACATTGCTTATGTTTGCGTACCTTTCATTTCTTTTCTATACAGTCTTGAGAGGGGAGGGAGGGGGGGGGGGAGAAAATGGGAGGCGCAGATCGGGCCCTGCAAGTCATACAGGACTGGAAATACAAGACAATTCGGAAAACTAATTTTGATGCTTTCGGGCCGTGAGACAAAAACCTGCCCGTCTGGTTCTTTCCTCCAACTGCCATCCATCTGGAACATCCACGCCGGCCCGCACGATCTAGATAAAGCAAGTGCATTGTACAATGGATCAGTTGTGCTGTTGTGGATCAATACGGAATAGATCATCTGCCAGTTGGGCTCCGATTAGCTGCTGCTTATCGTCCTTGCTTGTTCGGCACAGAATTATTTCCCTTCGCCCCCTCGACCCCTCCTTGTGCCGCACGGTATAGGAAAACGCAATGATTATGGCATTCGGAAGAAATGGGATCAGGTTTTTGTAAATGGGAAGATGTCGAAAGAACCTTCCCGTTTTGGGACGACCTAAAATAATTTGACATTTCTGACGTATCATGAGCCGAGGTAAATGAAGGGCAAAATGTTCTGCCTGTAATGCCAATCATGAAAATGGCCAACACTTTCTCCTGGAGCGAGGTTAACATTTACAGTCTAGCGGCCGACTGACCACAGTCAGCTCTTTTACAGCCGACAATTCCCTCGTTACGACTGGCCTTTTTTTTTCTTGGCCCCCCTTCAGAAATCGTGCCCCGAGAACAGCGAAAACCAGCAGGAGTCCGCAGTTAGCTTCATTACCTTCGCTTCACCCCCAGACTCAGACACACAAATATTCAATAGACGGACGACCGTTCCCTGTACCCTAGTCGTCTGCTGCTCCCCCAGCACCACCCCTACCACCACCATCACCACCACCCATCCCCACGCACCCCTTCCCCCTTTCCCCACCATCACCGCCAGACACAGGGGAACAGCCGTGCAATGAGGAGGAAAAAAAAAAAAAGCGATGTTCATAATCCGATGATAGATACACTTCCCGATGCCCGTGATCAGATGATGTACTGCCCGTGCTGGCATTATGGCCTATAGATATGTTGACCCAAGTCTAGCTGGGCTTGTTTTCTGTGATGCTACGATGAGGGAGGGGGGTGGGGACCAAAAACGTGGGCCGCTATGCCGAAAATGATAAGAAGAGAGGGGGAGACGAGAGCAACATTTTTTGTCGAGGAACTGGAAAATGGGCAATAAATAGAGCGGATCTTGAAAGCGGTGATGGTGTCACACACGACTTCACTCGGCCAAGTCCTGAGGCCAAAGCAAAACGCAGTACGTTAATGACGTCATTGTATGGGAAAAGGGTTGATTTCAAGAGGGTGGGTGGGTGTTTGGGAGTTTACCGCCCTTTTCCATCCCATAAGGATGATATCAAAGACGGAGCAGCGAGAAAAAGGCCAGCACAAATATTTGGCCCCAACCGGGATTCGAACTCACGACCCGAGCATTGAAAGTCCAACGCTCTACCATTCGGCCACCCCAGCTCCCCGGTTGATTTCAAGATGAACGTCGCTGACGTAATGGTCTTTTTTCCTTAAATGACGTCAGTGGACTTGCTGCTTTCTTTCCAAGTTCCAGTCACATCAGACTACATCTGCTTCCGTTGTTGCAGTGTCTGGCAAGAAAGTTTTGCAGACCACGCCACGTGTTGTGTTCATTATGCCGCGGGACGCAACTGGCTGAATTCTGGGGGCTCGACCCTTTTCATTGACAGGAGTGGAGTCGTCCATTTTGAGGCAAGGATGACGATGGAGAGGTTTGATGACGACTGCAAGCAGTCTATGTGGATGGCAACCACAGACCTAAAAAAAGATAGACCCACCGCCGCACGCTGCCACCGCTGCTTGCGAGTGTCGTTATCGCGGCCATCTTGCGAATACCAGAACTCAAGAGGCTCTGTGTACAGGACGCCTCGTTCGAAATACAAAGTTCTTTAGAAAGACGTCATCAGAAATGTGACGTAAGATAAAGCGGACCAATGCTATGCGCGCTATGTAAACAGCTGATAGCGTCTGGCCAATGCTATGTGCGCTATGTAAACAGCTGATAGCGTCTGGCCAATGCTATGTGCGCTATGTAAACAGCTGATAGCGACTGGCACTTCCAGGTACTCGCAACATGGCGCGCGGCGGCGTCACACTTCCAGCACCGCAGGGGGTCTATCTTTTTTAGGTCTGTGATGGCAACACTCGTGAAGAATACAGTGACGTCATGCTGATGCTGCTGCTACGTTGACACTGACGATCATGACGAAGACAATGACGAAAATGCTCGATGATGTGGATGGCCAGTGACACCCATCTCCTCTTCAACACATTTAAAGCACAGCAGAGTATAGTTTTAGTGCCGGAGGCTCGGTAGCTACGGCAGAACATTGAAACATCTCGTGGTTTCTTTCGTGATAAACCACTCGAACTAATCATGTAAGCTATATATACAGAGCAGCTCTCCTGCATTGTTTTCAGGAACAATGTTCCGCTAATACATTCACCCTAAAACGTTCTTGTATGACAGTGACAATTGAAGGCCAAGTTTTCAGTCAGTCCAGGCCATAAAAGACAAGAAACGTGATCATGTCTATGACAAAGTACATCGGATACACCGTGGTCGTAAACAGTATACCTTGGTTGCATTGTTCTCAGGAACAATGTACCCGAAATACACTGTTGCCAAAATACTGTGAGATGACGGTGACCATTTAAAGATACTAATGCCAGTCAGATAGTTGAATCTCTGTTAAGTCTGTCTGTGTGCATCATGAGTTCGTTGAACTGCCAACTTGTATGTAAGCCGAGGGGATGTAAATAGCGTGTGTGTGTGTGTGTGTGTGTGTGTGTGTGTGTGTGTGTGTGTGTGTGTGTGTGTGTGTGTGTGTGTGTGTGTGTGTGCTTTAAGCGCAGCGAGTCCTTGGAAGTTGGAGAACAGCGCTCTATAAAAGCTATGTATTATTATTATTAGCATTATTACTATTCTGCTATCATTCTTATGCTCACAGATCGTTCTGAGCTGTTTATGTGGCATCTGTCATCACACCTTACACACCCGGACAGTGACAGGATCTGCAATGCTGACACTGAGCCACAAAAGCGTACTCGATGACGCGGCGCCCACACTGACCGCTCCAGCAGTGTAACAACAGTCGTGAGAATTTGAATGTTCGACCGCTCACTCAAAGTGTACACAACATTGTATCGCATCACGAGCTGTGTAATCATCGAGATAGAGTATAGGCGCACACACGAGCGAAATTCGTCCAACATATAAGCTGGCTGAGCAAAGAAGGAATTGGCCCGTTTAAGGAAGTGTCAGAGAAAAAAAAAACCCTGCCAGACGCAACAAAACGCCAAAACCTAGATACGGTGTGGACACTCTCTTGCACAGGAGACCTTACCTACACAGAGAAGCTAGCAACAGTGATAGGACCTGACTGTTTGCGCGGAGATAATAACCCTATGCCGGCCAAACATACAACAAAAATGGAGAGCGGGCTAGTCGCCCCATGCCTTAGAAAGTGTCCCCGGGGGGAAGGGGGGGGGGGAAGGGGAGAGGGGGTCCTGACGCTGATTCCAGACTTTATGCTCTGTGCTGTATTTGCTTAGGGTGTCGAAGCAAGTCAACAGAGGCGCACCGAGGTCCTTAAATCTGAACTGGGGTGCTTCAGGGTGCACTCGTGGTTCGCTAAGATGTCTGGGGCATTTCATATACCGTTGGCACTGGCACAAAAGGGGGCGGGGTGTGTACAACTGTGTCTGCGACTTGGTGGTCTGAAAGCCATTGTGTGCTGGGTTCGAATTCCATGTGAACTTTGTTCATTTTACGTATTGGGCACTGAAATACGTGGTAAATACAAAAAGAAAATATCGTCTGATGAAATCTGTGGCCTTCACTGCTTCAGAAAAGATTTTATCTCAAGGCTTTCATTCGTGAGTGGGTGAGTGAGTGAGTGAGTGAGTGAGGCTTAACGCCGCGCAAGCCACAAAGACTAATTCGCGGCTAATTTCCCTCGTGACTGACACTGATAATAACAGTACTGAATTCATAATTAAAATTAATCGGCTCCAGAAACGACTCCCTTAAGACTGATATTGGTTGAAAAACACATTCCACGCTGCAACATGTTCCAAGAAATCGGCAATGCTGCTATGGCAAAATGACATAGGGATCAGAAAAGTAAAATATAAAAGAGATACGTGCGCCCCTCCCCCCCCCCCCTCCCACACCTCTCTCTCTCTCTCTCTCTCTCTCTCAAATCCCGACTACCGCCGAAGGGGTGTAATTCGTCTCCCCTGTGTTTCTAGTCATCCTCTTATCGAGGAAAATCCTCCGACATGACTTGATGCCGAGTTGCTCCGCCCCGAAAACATCGCTGCCTAAGCTGATTACATCAATCAGCTCTACGTGTGTCATTGTCAGGGGGCACTTCAGGTTGTATGTCAAAGATCAGGTGAAATGATTTACTCATTCGTGAACTGCTTACATTCATGCGGACAATAATCTGCTTTGCTTCTTTATTCGTTTCCTTTTTTCTTTTTTTTTTTCTTTTCTTTTGGTAGTCAATAAGAGGGTCCAAGTGGGACCGTTTCGGAGGGTTTGCTTTTTGTTGTTGTTGTTGTTGTTTTGTTTTTTGTTTTCTTTTTTGTTTTGCTTTGTTTTGTTTTGTTTCGTTTTGTTTTTTGTTCCACCATCTTCATCCCTTTGTTCCATTTTTTTTTTTTTTTTTGCTATTTTTTTAATCATTACAGTATTTCTCTCTTTGTTTTCTGATATTTTTTCATGGACATATGTTTCTAGGAGTTAACAGAGAGGCGTACATCAAAAGTACATCAGGTAAATAAAAGTGGACAAAAAAAAACACTACAAAAACAGGGGGAAAAAACCCTCCAACATAGGTTAAATATAAAAAGATGGAGAGAGCAGAGTTGTCGTGTGTGTGTGTGTGTGTGTGTGTGTGTGTGTGTGTGTGTGTGTGTGTGTGTGTGTGTGTGTGTGTGTGTGTGTGTAATTCGCAAAAAAAAAATCGTTTCCTGTTCAGTTTTTAGAAAATTGAGTAGGCCTACATGCGGGCAAATCGAAACAACACAAGTATGAACCAAAAAAGAAGCTTAACTCTATGCCTACCGAGTACGTTTGGAGTTGTGCACTAGTGGCCTCACTAAAAAAAAACAAATTAAAAAAAATTGATTTATGTCTGCATGGATTTTACGCTGGCTTCATGGGAGTATTGCACTTTGAATACAGAACTTTGTGTTTGCTGCAATTAGAGCCGTCAAGGAACTGTTACTCTTGCCTGATTTTTGCATACAGGGCCAACAAGGAAAAAGAGTCAAAAACGTGGGCTACTCGTGCGCGGTACGAAATGTGTTAAAGTGTAAATCTCTGAGTAATACGACAATTGAAATGAGTGGAAAACGGACAATTTCATTGGAGGAAGCGTCATTCTGGAAAGTCCTGTTTCCTGTACAAACATACTGACACATGTTAACTGGGATATATCGAAAATATGAACAAAAAGAGACGCCAATGAGCAGGTTTAATGTGTAAATTTAAGAGTAATACGACAGTTTATAGGAAGAGTCTTTCTGGAAAGTCTGTTTCCAGTGCAAACCTACTGGCACACGTTGATAACTTGGGATATATCGAAACAAAACACAACAATGAGCAAAAAAGAGAAGCGAATACACAAGCTTAGTGTATAAAATCTAAGAGTAAGACGACAGTTGAAAAGAAGAGTCAGCATTCTGAAAAGTCTGTTTCCTGTACAAACCTACTCACACTCGTTCATAACTTGGGATTATCCGATATATCGAAACAAAAGCCTGTTTCCTGTACAAACCTACTGACACACGTTCATAACTTGGGATATATCGAACCAAAACACAAAAATAAACAAAAGGAGACGCGGATGAATAAGTTTAATGTGTAAGTTTAAGAGAGAGTAAAGTTTAAGAGAGAGTAAGACGACAGTTTACAGAAAGAGTCACGCTGAAAACGCTGCTTCCTGTACAAACGCACTGCTACACGTTTATAACGATAACAAAACAAAACAAACAAACAAACAAACAAACAAAAATAATAAAAAGGTTAAAATGAAATAAGCCGTATCTCGCGACATGTTGCACATGAGCACGAATTTCAACAGCTCCTACGCTTTTCTCTGACACGAGTAAATAAATAATCATATCACTGTCAACGTACGCGGTGCACGTGCGTGACAGTGCCTGGAGCCAAGATTAAAGCATGAGGGGGTGGCAGCTTCACCGATCGTTTCGTCGTGGTACAGGTGCCTTTTAATCACCGGGGCTTGCCACTGATAAGAGGATAGACTTGGTTTTCCCGCTTCGTGGCAAGGGGCCTCCGGGTCCATCATATCTGAGAAGGCAAGCAGGGGCAAGGCGGTGCATGTGTGTAAACCGTTCTTTGGAGTATCAGTGCGTAGATTTTAGCAAACTTGTACCAAGGTTTGTTCTCTCTCTCTCTCTCTCTCTCTCTCTCTCTCTCTGCTATTTCATTACTATTTGCACTTATTTGAACTTGATCATTTGATTATCAGTAGCTGCTTTGAGTCAGTGTGTGTGTGTGTGTGTGTGTGTGTGTGTGTGTGTGTGTGTGTGTGATCTGAGTAGATTAGCAAGGACAAGATCGAGCACAGGACTTTGCACCTAATATTCTATCCTCGTAAAATTTTCTTTCATTCCTCTCTCTCTCTCTCTCTCTCTCTCTCCGGGCTCTCTCTCTCTCTCTCTCTCTCTCTCTCAGCCCTAACTAACTAACTGAACTAACTAACTAACTAACTCTGTCTTTGTAGTTGTAGCAACGGCATGTTGTAATACTTCCACCGTTGCAAAATAAAGGTTCATTTCATTTCATCTCTCTCTCTCTCTCTCTCTCTCTCTCTCTCTCCTTACACCAGTTTCTCGCGGCACCCTAGTTCGTCAGTGAAAATCACCACTAGACCTGAACAGCTCGGGAGATTTCGCCCGTGCAAAGGTCGACCTCGACACTTTCCATTTTCTGACCGTCCCGGCCACGGCTTCGATCTCACCCCCTTTCGTCAACAGTGCCTCATCCAAATGGGGCGGTCTTTCTAAACATTCGCTCCTTTCCTGCTAATCACTGTCCCGCCTCGCACACACAAAGAAACGCCATTAGTTGCATTCTCACAAGACGCCACAGAAAGTCTTTGGGTGCGTTATGGACCGCGGGTGTTTGCATTCTGATTGTAACACATAGTTTTGGGGAGTTGTTCTTTGGTGAGGACTTAGAGAAAGATTAGAGTTGAAGAGGTGGGTTGACCCTGTTCCTCGTTTTCTTTATCCCTAGATGATGATGATGATGACGAAGATGACGACGACGACGATGATGATGATGATGTGGCGTTAATAATGATAATAATAATAATAGTAATAATACAATTTGGATATAGTTGTTTTCGATTTACTAAACATCATATGAAATTATTCTTCTTGCACTCTTTGAAATAAATGAAATGAAATTAAAAGGGACGGAGTTACTATCATCAATCAACAGCCACTTTATTTAAGCACTAGATGTGTGTGTGTGTGTGTGTGTGTGTGTGTGTGTGTGTGTGTGTGTGTGTGTGTGTGTGTGTAAAACAGCCTCAATACAGCTGCGAATAACCAGAACACTGCACAAAAATATCACCTGAGAGACAAACCACTGGTTCTGATCGTGGTGAAAGCAAAGCAAACAGTGCCAGTCAAACGCTCCAACCACCTCCCACCCCCAGTGTCTTTCGCGGTGTCAAAAGCCATGTCAAAACCCCCACGACCTTTTCGCCCAGTATGGCAAGACGCCCATAGCTGAGCCTCTGCATACTGTTGTCTCTGAAAATGTTTAATCTCCCCAGCTTGGCAGGCCGGCGATGACCGTCGTGCTGTGCAAATCGGAGAGCACGCTAGGCAATCGGCGGCAACGAAAATGGAAATTTGTTAACGACGAGAAGAAAGCGGTACTAGAGTCTGACCTCTCACGCCAGAAAGGTAGCGGAGTTGGCAGGCAATTCTTTTTCTTACTATTTTAGACCGGAGGGGGGGAGAAAAAGAGTTGATCTTTTGCCTGCTCTAGCTTGGCGTGGCCTGTGAGTAGACCGTGGAAGGGTTTTGCTGATGGTGGTACCATTCTCGAACGAAGGGTCAGACTAATTTCGCTGTGACACAGAAGGGGAGGGGCTAAGTAGTTTTGAGAGAGAAAAAAAAAGGTTACAGTCGAAATGCGAATCTGTCTGCGTACATGTCACTTCAAGTAGACAGGAAAGTAGGGACGGTCGTGGCTTGAAGGTGGGTGGGGGATTTGAGGCCAAAGTGTTTTGTCCAAACAGTCTACAGTTCAGCCCGACAAATCACGTACTCTCTGAGGGACAGCGCGGATTAGAGACAGCAAGCAGGAGGATACCTTAGGTTTGAGGCAGATCTTCGGGCTGAAATGAAGTCTGCACAGCAAGGTGATTTCAAAAACGGGGACATGGGGGAAAATGTAAAAATGTTGACTCAGTCTTGGTCGAACCCTCGACACTTCAGTCTTGAGTCCAACACTCAATAGTTTGAGCGACCCAAACTCCCCGTCTTGGTTTGATGGAGCGACATTCTAAAGGCGGACTGGTGGGTGTTAGGTAGTTTAACGTCCTTCTCCACCACGTATGGATGAAATCAAAGACGAGGCAACGAGAAAAACGCCAGCACGAATTTGAACTCACGACCCGAGCACTAAAAGTCCAACCAGTAGATATCCCGGCTCCTCCCAAATATGGATTAATAATGGACGACTCTACTCCTGTCAATCACAAGGGTCGAGCCCCCAGAATTCGGCCAATCGCGTCCCGCGGCATAATGAGCACAACACATGACGTGGGCTGGCAAACGTTTTGCCAGACACTACAACAAGGGAAGCATGTGTAGTTCGATAGGACTGAAACATGAAAAGAAAGCAGTCAGCCCACTGACGTCATTTGAAGAAAACGACCATTACGTTAATCTCTTTCATTTTGAAATCACCGCTTTTCCCGTACAATGACGTCATGGACGTACAGTGTTTTGCCATTACACGGCAGAGTAAATGGGCGGGGCTTTGGCCTCGGGGTTTGCCGAGTGGAGTCGTCTATTAACAAGTGCCTGCGGCTGATAACTTCGGTGCCACGTTGCATTGATATTGTACTAGTATGAAGAGTACACAACCTTTTCATCAGTTTTTTTTTTTCTTCTTCTTTTTTCTCATCAGCTTCGGGTACATGTATCTGGTCAATCCTGAGGCCATCCTCATGCAGCGGCCCCAGCAAAGCTTCTGCCCCTCAAAAGAGCAGGCCTGTTTCCTCTTCCACTGACAAAAACCGGTGAATGAGCTCCAGAACAAATTAAAACCACAGGCATTCATCCCTCATCATTTCGATTGAAAAATAGCCTGAGTTGTCTCCGAGCCGGACAGGCCGGTTTTAATTTAGAACTGCAGTCTTGTCGCATGGGGGTGCCTACGCATGCGCCAAACTTGTCCCGTCGATCTCTCACGAATTTTTTTTTTTTCTTCTTTTTTTCTTGCCAACCCATCCATTCTTCAGCGCCTGTTTCCTGCTGCCGTGCTCCGCCATTCGCGTCATTTCACTCGGGGGTCTGCTGCCCCCCAAAAAAGGAAGGCGGTGGTCTGTCTTTTAGTGGGGATTAAATCACGAGGAGATTTATATACGTGTCGCGGTCTCCGATGGCCAGAATTACTTGATTTGTTTTCGCGTCAGGCACTGAGCACAGTAAGCTTGGCAGCTCGGTCGGCCTCTCGCCTCGCCCTCCGTTGTTCGATATGCTGCGAAAGGGTTTCCATGTTGATGCTTCTCTCTCTTTTCAGAGCACCGGAGCAGAAGCTTTGAAGGGAGCGGCAGGGGTTTTAAAAAAAAAAGAGCGAGAGAGAGAAAAGAAAAAGACAAACCCAGTGTCGGAATTCCGGTCCTTTTGAGAAAGATGTCAGGCTCTTTAGGGAGGAGAATGCCTCCAATTAGCTGCCTACTCATTCATTTCCCGGTCTCCTCAGCCGTCCGACTCTCTACCACAGCCTGTGAGTTCCGCTTGTTTTACCGCAGGCCGACTCTGGCTGGAGGGTGGGTGTTCGGGAGTTTAACGCCCTTTTCCACCACGTAAGAGTGATATCAAAGACGGGGCAACGAGAGGAAAAAAAAGGTCAGCACAAATATTTGGCCCCAGCCGGGACTCGAACTCACGACCCGAACATTGCGGGTCCAACGCTCTACTATTCGGCTCTCCCGGCTTCCCCGGACTCTGGCAAGAAAAAAATAGGCTGTGATATTTTTCTGCTATCACAACTAGACGATATAGTATTTTATTTCTTTGATTAATAGTACAAGCGACTTGTATCTGCCTCATAGTGGGTTGAAAGTTACTCAGTTCTCAAGCAAATTCTCGTGGTGTTTGTGCACGATTATGTGCAGAACAGCGGAAGCGATGAAAACCTTTTTTTTTCTGGATTTTGTGGTCGCTACAACCGACAACAAGAAAGAGTAGACTTCTGATTATAAACAACTAGAAGGAAATATTTTCTAACTAATCACAAAAAGGATCCTGTTGATCCTAAATGTTTACACGGTGCTTTTATCCCCCTAATGATCAAACAGTATAATCTTGCTTTCTTCTCTGCAGAACTGGCCAACCATAAATGTCCCACTCGGTAACCCTTCCGTCGCCTCTGAGAGAGAAATACGCTTTTACGCCATAAATAAATAAATACATAAACAGATAAATTAATAACTGCAAATCCTGTTTTTAACAACAAACAGCATTGTCACACTATATTTTTCTGCCCACAAAGTTACAGTCTGGAAAATAGAGAATATATCCCTAATGAGCAAGTGTGTCTTTTTGTGAATATGGTAGACGAGGTGAAGGAGGGCGGGTGGGGGTTTAGGAGTATAACGTTCTTTTCCATCACGCAAGGGTGATATCAAGACACAAGATATTTTATTGGATCCCATAAAACGGAAATTACAATGCCTGCTCCTCCTATGATTACGAATAAATTATTATGTTCCCACAAACACCCACTCACTCTGATGCGCACACACATTCACGCACTCCCTAAACATAAAAATTTAAATATACAAACACATAAATACAGAATAGATTAATATCCGAAAATCTATGAAAGGTATCGGTTTCGTTTGGTTGTCCCCTCTTGTAAAAACCATTTGCAGTGGTGATGGCCCGGAGTCAACGGGTCAAAGACCGGTCAACGAGAAAAATGCCAGCACAAATATTTGGCCCCAGCAGGGAATCGAACTCAAAAGGTAGATGACGCGAGGCTCACTGAGTGCACGGGGTGTAATCAAAAAGGACGCTAGCGATTCCAGTGCTACTTCTTTTAGCATAACATAATCTGTGATATTGTTTTTAATCTGGAAGAAGTTAATCTTGTACAGGACCTCCTTTAAGCTACACACATTTTTAATGTATATTTACATCATGCCTTAAGCTGGACCTGGCAGTAAGGGGGGAGCCGGGGTGGCCGAATGGTAGAGTGTTGGACTTCTAATGCTCGGGTCGTGAGTTCGTATCCCGGCTGCGGCCAAATATTTGTGCTGGCTTTTTCATCGTTGCCCCGTCTTTGTTATCACCCGTATGTGGTGGAAAAGGACGTTAAACCCCAAACACCCACCCCACCCACCCTGGCAGTAAGGGACTCTGTAAAGCCGCGAAATAGTCTTTGTTGCTTGCGCGGCGTTAAGCCCTAGATAACTAACTTACTAACTAACTCCAGTGCTACGTCCTCCGCTTCAAACGTTTCCACAATGATTGGTCTCACGCAAAAGCCAAATATTTGAAATAAAAATTATGAGCGTGCAAGCGTCTTCCCATTGTAATAACACGTTCTGGGCCCGTATGTAGAAGTCGAGGTTAATTTAACCCACGGCTACGGGCCTAACCCAGACTAGGACAAAAGAAACCCAAAAGCAAAATTGAATAAAACGTGAAGCGAAGAAAGGAAGAAACAAATCCTTCTTTAACGGCTTAGGCACCTTCCTGGAATGGGCCCGCTTCTTGATTTAAAAAAAAAAACAAAAAAAAACAACCCTAGAGCTAGTTTAGTTCGAGGTTAGACTCTTGTCCGGGGCTAAAAGCCCTATCCTTGACTTTTACATACGGGCCCTGGTTGATTAACGGCCCCTTTCTCAATGTCACGCCTATGTGGTGGAAAAGGACGTTAAACCCCCAAACACCCACTCACCCACCCACCCTCAATGTCACGCTGAGAGACTGAAGTCCGTTGGAAACACTTGGTGTTGCCCAAATCTGACAAATGGTGCATCTGCCTGGAAACAGTCTGTTCTGGCGGTGCTACCTTTAAAGTGGAACAGCACAGGAAACACACACGACTATTTCGACTACAGCCTGTGGAGTGGCAGACGAATTCCCATTTGCAACAAACCGCGTCTGTATTTTGTGCTCTCTCTCTCTCTCTCTCTCTCTCTCTCTCTCTCTCTCTCTCTTTCAAGTGATATTAATCGTCATTGGATATGAAGGGTGTGGGGATTAGGGATGCTGTTTCTCTGAAAGCGCCCACCGAACGTAAGATTTTGTTGTTGTTTTTGATATGCTTTATTATTGATGCAGGTCATTTAGGTTGCAGATGATGCTTGCATGTTTCTTTCCTTGTTTTAGTGTGCATGTTTTTTTTGCTGTTCTTGTTGTTGTTTCTGTTTTTGTTTGTTTGTTTGTTTCAGTTGCTGTCCCCCCCCCCCTCTACCTCCCACCGCCACCACCACCACCCTCATTGTTTCGTCTCTGATATCACTCTTACATGTTGTGCAATGACGTCAACAAATGAATTTTTCATACCCCAGATAATTACTCCCATCACAAATTCGTCCTTGACTGTTACCATTCGGGCCTGGGCGAATCACAATGCTGGCATAAAAATACACGCTTTTTTTTTTTTTTTTTTTTTTTTCTCTCTCTCCGATGAAAGTTGGGCTTGTCGCTGACACGATCAGAAGCCAAGACAGCGAGGCAATTTTTGACATCAGCAATTCTCAGCAACCCGAGAAGTCATTGCTGCCAATAGCTATTCCATGGTGACTACCCAATAATTTACAGCCCAGTTTTTGCAATTTGTTCCGATTTAAACTCAAACACAAACTGCTTACAACAGGCGAACCCGTTCGCTCGTGAAATAGGTCAGAATGTTCGGCAATCCTCCACAGTTTCTAGCCACCCTCATCATCACCTGGCGAAAAGAGCCCACGCGCGTATAAACTCCGTAGCATTTACGAACTTTTTCCAGATGACGATAAATCTCTTTCTCAGTCCTGCGCCAGTATTCACAGCTATGTGTTTATCGGGTTTCGCGCTGTTTTTGGCCGCAAAGCTCGTCTCTTCTATTTCATTTTCGGGGCTTCTATCTATTTCCACTCCAGACTTGGCAGGGTAACCGTGCGCCAAACAAAGTTAACCAATCGAATCCACCATCGACCTAAAGGCGGGAGGAAAAACACGGAGGCATTGAGGCAGTACTGCACTTACTGTCTACGGGCTTTGCGAGCTTTGTGTTTAGACTTGGAACGTAATCTGTGAAAAAGGGATTGGACCTTTTATTTTTGGGTGCTGGGGACTGTCGGGTTCGGTTGTTAGAGGAGGCTGAAGGTCGCTTGAAAATAACAGTTCTCGAGTAGGCTGTTGTCCCACTAACGTCTCACACACACACACACACACACACACACACACACACACACACACAGTTTAGAACTATCACAAGGCAGTCGGGAGCATGATTGTCTATGTTCCCCAATGTCTATGTTCCCCCAGGTCAATGTTCTCGGAGGTCAATGCTGCTACAGCAACCCTAACCCTCAGCATACCATGACACAACGGCGGAAAGGAACGGAGCAGGTGTTTTGCGTGTACAGTGTCCAACTCCATCTTGGATAGCGGATGTCCTCCAGGTTCTTCCTTTCTTGTTCAGTGATATATCCAAACAGTTTCCTCTCTCTCGCTCCCCCTCTGTCTCCAGCATTCTTCCTGTCCTTTCTCTTTCACTCTCCCTCACTTTCTTTCCCACATGAACATACTCCTGTCTTTGTTTTGATTATTTTGTTTTATTATATTTTGTCTTGGTGCTTTTCATGCGCATGACAATAAAAACCTTGAACTAGAATTTGAATTTGAATCATGACACAAAGAAGAAACACAAAACCGGGAACACAGACCTGGGGAAACATCCTGCTGGCTTTTCCCTCGTTGTCCTGCCCTTGTGTGTTGGAAAAGGACGTTACACCCCCAAACACTCACCGACCCACCTAGTCAGCCATGTCACGTGATACCGGCTCCTGTGGACCTACTATCCAGGGCACTCAGTGGTGAGAGGTAACGACAGAGCAGACACCCTTGCCGGCCGGGCAAGCATTACGGACGGCCTGCGCCTAGGAAGATCAGAAGTGGTCAAGAGTCTGAGAAACACACCGCCTGCAGACCAGAGGCGTGCAAAGAGACAGCGCCCGAAGGACGAACCTAAAAGGGCATGGAAGAACACGTATGAACCAAACCAACACGGAAACAGTTCAAAGACGACACTGGCCAGTGTGAACCAAACCAACATTGGAACAGTTACAAAGGCGACACTGGGGAGATTACTGAGAGGTGGGGTGGAGCGCGTATGGACTGGGCCCGCATATAAAACTCGAGGTTAGGAATTTTAGCCCCGGGTTAAAGTCTAACCTCGAACTAAACTAGCTCTAGGGTTAATTTTTTTTGTTTGTTTGTTTAACCAGGAAGTGAGTGCATTCCACCATGGAAGTTAGAGAAGGTTTTTTTCTACCTTTTTTCGCTTCCTTTTTTTATTTAATTTTGCTTTTGGGTTTCTTTTGTCCTAGTCTGGGTTAGGCCCGTAGCCGTGGATTAAATTAACCTCGACTTTTACATACGGGCCAAGGACTGTGGGACTGTAACTGTGCATGCGTTCAGGCGGTACGATGCCAAGCGCCACCACAACACCCCCCGGACGATGTGTGTGTGACTAGAAACGTCGGCCGTCGGGGCCTTTTGAAAATACTGCGGACGTCAGTCTCACATCAGCAGAGACCCACCTGTGTCCAAATCAGGACTTAAGCCCACTTGACGCGTGCCCGCGCTGTCCGATTTCCTGTGAAAGGTAAAGAAGATGCACCGCAGGCGCATGCGCAGGCATTGATGCTCAATCCGTCCCCGTGCCAGCATGCCGACTTCTATCACTCTCTCTCTCTGTGATTCTATCCGTGGGGGGGGGGGGGGGGGGGGGGGGGGTCAGTGGAAATGGGTTTGAGTATTCCGATGCCCCTTCGATTCAAAAGTTTTCTAACAGATTGTTCTCAGGGAAAGCTTCATGTTTAAAATTTGATGGAAACACACTTTTGTAGTCGGAGTTGTTGTTGTTGTGTTTTTTAACACGTCACTACAATGAAAGAACGTGTGCGTGCTGAAATTTCAAACGTACGGCTGGGAGCAAATCGTGGACAAAACTTTCCGATCGAGGAAGCACCGGTGTAACACGACAAACTTACTCCCACGAGAGATTTACTCGTAGTAAAAATACCGTACGAAATTTTTATTCCTGAGTGAAAATCTTGTACGACACAAGTTCTCGTAAACCCCCCATCGGAGCAGTTCTGCGGGGTTTCCGCGATATTTTTACGTCGGATTTAAGGATGAAAGAGCCACTTGCATTTACGGCCTTTATCGTGTTCCTCGTGGGTTTTACGTTTTCCCTTAGTTCCTCCGAGATGCAAAACCGTCGAGTACACCTTCTGACACAGTCACAATTAGGACAACTAGCCACAAATGCACAGGTAGTTTCACGTCGGAAATCTCGCCACTGTCGACAGGGGAAGCAACTCAAAACTCATACAATTACGCCCCTTTTAGTTAGGCTAGTCTTGGGGAAGAAAGTTTGTCTTATTACACCGGGAATACGCCCGCCATTTGACTTTCCTCCCTCGAGACATCGGAGGGCTCAATCTGGTTCCGTATCAGCCTGCCGACTTCTATCGTTCTCTCTGACACCGCCTTTCGCCTTTGTGACCAGGGAGCGGGGGATGACTGTCAACTAAGATAACATGCTGCATGGCGGTGCTTGGCGAGATCCTAATGACGTGTGAAGGGAGCGCGGGTCCCCAGAATAGAAGCGAGGGAAGTTCTCGGGGAGGGGGGGGGGGGAGGGACTCGCGTGCTGTGACATCTTGCCCAGCGCTGAAAGGGTGCCAGAGATATTTTTATCTCTAACAAAAGAATAGATTCAGACGCCTGGAGAAACTTGAGAAAGTGCGGTCGGTCGGTGGTCCAGTGGTTACGAGACTTTGCCACCAATGCGAGAGGTGAGGTTCGAGTCCCACTCGGGGCAAAGAATCTTGCCTTCTCGTACGTGGCACCGTTCATTCTGGCCGGTCGTCGGGGGGTTCTCTCCGGCTACTCCGGCTTCCTCCCTCTCTACTTTGGAAATGTTCAGTCCACAAAATTTGAAATAAATGCAATTCTAAACTCTGAAACTTAAATAATAGCTGAGCTGACCCTTTGCACCACGTGATTGTTATGTGTTCATGTCAAATGTGTGAGAGAATGCGTGTGATTCACGTGAGCGTGCGTGTTGGGTTCAGTTCGCGGCGCTTTGAGCCGATTCAAGAAACTGGGTAAAGCGCCTATACAATACTCAGTTATCATTATTATTATTATTAAGTGTGGTCAAGCACATGACGTCATTCGAGAGAATGTTGACATCGACGCTCGTTCTGGCGTTTAATTTTGACTACTGGGCCCGTATGTAAAACTCGAGGTTAATTTAACCCACGGCTACGGGCCTAACCCAGACTAGGACAAAAGAAACATCAAAACAAAATTAAATTTAAAAAAGGAAGCGAAGAAAGAAATACAAAAATCCTTCTATAACGGCATAGGCACCTCGCTGGAATTGACCCGCTTCCTGATTTAAAACCAAAAAAAAAAAAAAAAAAAAAAAATACAGAAAATTTAACTCTACAGCTAGTTTAGTTCGAGGTTAGACTCTAACCCTGGGCTAAACTCCCTAACCCCGACTTTTACATGCGGGCCCTGGTTTTTAAGTGTTAACAGCACTTACGTACACTGTTTGCATCTATTTTCAGGCGTAAGGACACAAACCGGGCGTGGGGTCACTACAAATTATCACACTGGCAAAATCAGCGTGGGGTCACTACAAATTAGCACACTGGCAAAATGAGCGTGGGGTCACTACAAATTAGCACAATGGCAAAATAAG
The DNA here is from genome assembly GCA_018292915.2 of Batillaria attramentaria. Taxonomy (NCBI): domain Eukaryota; kingdom Metazoa; phylum Mollusca; class Gastropoda; family Batillariidae; genus Batillaria; species Batillaria attramentaria. The sequence goes on along the minus strand of JACVVK020000007.1, from coordinate 228,401 downwards.
CGTGGGGTCGATACAAATTAGCACACTCGCAAAATAAGCGTGGGGTCACTACAAATTAGCACACTCGCAAAATAAGCGTGGGGTCACTACAAATTAGCACACAGGCAAAATAAGCGTGTGGTCACTACAAATTAGCACACTGGCAAAATGAGCGTGGGGTCGATACAAATTAGCACACTGGCAAAATGAGCGTGGTGTCGATACAAATTAGCACACTGGCAAAATGAGCGTGGTGTCGATACAAATTAGCACACTGGCAAAATGAGCGTGGGGTCACTACAAATTAGCACACTGGCAAAATGAGAGTTGGTGTTTGTTTGAAGGGCCCTGTTTTGCCAGTGTGCTACTGTAGTTTGTAGTGATTACTGTCGTCACAAAAAGCGTAATTTTTTTGTATTTGGTAGGGCAAGGTGCATGCCAGGGGGGGGGGGGGTAGCAAAAGGAGGCAACCTGTCAGTGACGCTGGGGCTTTATGCGCAGAAGAGAGGCAAAGTTGACGTGAGTGGATTTCGGTGAAGTGGATTTCAGAAAGTAGAAACAGAAAGAAGACTAGCATTACTCCAGTGAGGCCTGAGCGGAAAGGAGACGTTCAAACGAATTTAAACTCCTGTCAGGTGCGTCCCCTTGAATGGTCTGGGCATGGTAAGTTTTGTTTCTAGACTGAAGCAGTTTTAGGGGTGACTATGATGCCTGAGGCTAATAGGGAATATAATTATAGGCATTTTCAGGCTTCGTGCGCCTGTAGTCTTTGGCCTTCAGGAACATGGCTTCACCATTTTCTTTTCGTTTCTTCCTTTCGTTTATCATGGAAAAGACAATCAGAAAGAAGCCGGTGGTGATTTAGACAGATGGTCTACTTCCTCCCTTTCGAATATCACCACAGTATTAATGTTTCTTTACAATTACTTCGAATAATATTACAGAGTTATTACTTAATTACAATACTCTCGGTCGATTTATATGCTCTCAGTGTCTTCGGACTCTCAATGAAATCACTGCCTGATAATGATAACACACAATAACACGCAAAAGAAACTTAATTACAAAATTTCTTTGCAATTATTTCGAATACAATTACAAAGTTATTGCTTAATTACAATGCCCTCCGTCGATTTTTTTTCAGTGTCTTTCAACTTTCAATGAAATCACTTCCTGGTGATAATAACACACATAATAACACCAAAGGAAACTGGGAGCCAGATTTCTTCCCGGACCAGCGTCCGTGCGTATGGACCATAAACAGGGCTAACAGAGAGAGCTATATCATCAAACTTATGTCAAGTTAATCACACAGGTGGACCTCGGCCGGGCGTCTCGCTGCCGTGCCAACACTCTCTTAAGGACATACTCGCAAAAACCCCCCGTCATCCTTTTCCCAACTCGTCGGCACTCATTTTTACACTGCTCTCCGATCGTGACAAGATACCGTTTGTTTCAGCAGCAGCAGGATTCGGCCGGCGGTCTAATTACATGGTCATTTTCCAGTTTTACAAACGCTTGCAGCGATGACGATGGGCGCACCACCTGCTCTATTGCTGGCGGGGTTGACAGCGCTGGGGATACGTCCGGTTACAGTGGCTGACTCATGCTCGAGCACGCATGAAGGCTTAGTCGGTGTGGCAAGGGGAAACAGCATCCCGAGGGGCATTGCCATGGGAACATGTTGTATTAGCATCCATTCTTTGTCCTTTTTTAAATGTTTTATTTAGAGTCTGCTCACTCTTTAGTAGCGCCCCATCTCCATCCCATCCCCACTCCCACCTCGTTCCGTGTTTCTGTGACTTATGTTTAAGTAAAATCTCTCTCTCTCTCTCTCTCTCTCTCTCTCTCTCTCTCTCTCTCTCACACACACACACACACACACACACACACACACACACACACACACACACACACACACACAGAGTACACCTCGTCACCTAATACCTTCAGACTTGTCCTGTTGATATCATGTACAAATGACAAGGCCATGCAACGTTTTGCGATTTACTTGTGTAACGATAAGGCTTTCAAACGTAGACATACTATTCTCAGTGAATTATGTCTGTCGTTTCCTGCAGTACTGATGTACGTGTGTGTAATTATGTCACTGTAATTATTATGTGAATCTTGCCGTGTGCATATATATATATATATATCCGTATCCACCAACCTTTGCATGGGCCCAATGGCCTACCAAATAAAATAATTGAATTCAGTTTAATGCGCAGCGAGTCCTTCAAGTTGGAGAACGGCGCTCTATAACAGCTATGTATTATTATTATTATTATTATTATTATTATTATTATTATTATTATTATTATTAATTCTCTCTCTCTCACCCTCTCTTTGACTTCCTGACCAGAAAAAAGAAGACACTAGCACCATCTGAAATAACAACAATGAAAGGGACAATGTGGAATGATGATGATCATCATCAGCAGCAGCAGCGTCGTCGTCATCGTCATCATCATGATCGTCGTCGTCGTCGTCGTCATCATCATCGTCGTCGTCGTCGTCATCATCATCATCATCATCATCATCACCGTCGTCGTCGTCATTGTCTTATGCAAAAATCAGCCATGAGTGTGTATCCGACTCACAGTTTTGCATATCTGGCAACCCACGAGATACAAATCGCCTCGATCGTCCGGTCGCTTGCATCTTTTTATCTAACTCCCTTCGCTCATTTTCTAACTTTTCTTTAATCCATTCGATTGCTAATGCATTTACCCCCTTATTTTCACTCAGTGTGCGTGTCATCTGATTTTCGTGCCAGTAACTGTTTTTTTAAAACACAGAAAACCGAACGCCAGATTCTCCTCTCCGCGTGTTTGATTTCATCAATAAACAGCCCAGGCTCTCTGACAATAAGTTTGTATTCCCTCACCGCACGCCGGCCTGTTTGCGAAAGAGGCAAATAAGTGTCGGGCAGGCTTTCCCCCAAAGTGTGTGTTTTGGGCCGGCTTCACTTTTTAATCCACCCAGAAAAAAAAGACAAGTCTCTAAACAATAAAAGCTCGGAGAGAGGGAGGAGGAGGGGAAAAAAGCCCTCAAGCAAACAGAGATTCTGTCGCAGCGGTGAAATTAATTGTGGTTTCTATTTGCCAGCCCTCGGAAGCGTTTTTCGGTATTGTGGGCGAAGGTTTTTTTTTTTTTCTGTTGAGCTCATCAATAAAACCTGTCTTCCTTAACCCCCACGCACCTGTACCCCCACCCACTACTGCCTAGCAGAGAGAGAGAGAGAGAGAGAGAGTTAGTTAGTTAGTTAGTTAGGGCTTTACGCCGCGTAAGCAACAAAGACTATTTCGCGGCTAAGCTAAGTCATTCTCTGCCAGGTCATTAAAAATAAAAGGCAGGCGATAAAACAGGATGTAAATATAATTATATTAAAATCTGTGTGGTTTAAATGAGAGTCAAGTTCCATACTATTTGGAGAGTCTAAATCTTACAAAACAAACTGGACTCTTTCAAGAAATTGAAGATGCTGTCAGGGGGGAACGTCCCTGGACAGCACCTTCAGTGAACTGGCACAATAATGCCTGTCACGAATCTCAGCAAGATCTATGCATGATATTAAGAAATGTTCCACTGTGAACGGCATGTGACACGGAACACACCAAGGGGGATCCTCCCCGAGAGAGAGAGAGAGAGAGAGAGAATTGGTCGGCTGTTTGAGGGTTTAACGTTCTCTTGCATCACACACGTTTGATGTCAAAGAGGAGGCAGCGAGGAAAAGGCCAGCACCAATATCACCGACCCGAGCATTGGAAGTCCACCTCGGCAATATCTCGGCTTCCCTAGAGATTAGAGGGGTAGGTGGGTGGGTGTTTGGGTGTTTAATGTCCTTTTCCACTACGTAAGGGTGATATGAAAGACGGGGCAACGAGAAAAAGGCCAGCACAAATACTTGGCCCCAGCCGGGATTCGAACTCACGACCCGAGCATTGAGAGTCCAACGTTCTACCATTCGGCTATCCCAGCTCCCCCTAGAGAGAGAGAGACAGACAGACAGACAACCGATGACAGATTGTACAGAAGCAAAAGAAAACAGACGGGTGGGTGGGTGTTTGGGGTTTAACGTCCTTGTCCACCACATACGGGTGATATCAAAGACGGGGCAACGATGAAAAAGCCAGCACAAATATTTGGCCTCAGCCGGGATACGAACTCAAGACCCGAGAACTGGAAGTCCAACGCTCTACCATTCGGCCACCCCGGCTCCCCAAAGGAAAACAGAAGGTAACAGAACAAAAGACGAAGAAACCAAACCAGCCGACAAATAAAGAAGGAAACTTTCTACTGATTTTATACATATTATCAAATCCAACATGTAAATCTTCCAACTGCACTGACATCTTATAAAGAAGCTTATAAAGAACATGTAAAACTGATTCGTCTCAATGGCGACCTTTTTCGGCCTGAGAGGCCACTTTTCAATATTGCCGTGGTGAAACCTGTCAGGAGAGATGGAGAGATTGACTGAGCGGTTGAGAGACAGATAGAAAAAAAAAGCCGGCCCTGACTGGCAAGTAAAACTTGTTTCCAATTTGCTGATGACGTATCTCTGAAACTGGTCTGAAAAAAAAAACCCTACGCAGTTGTACGGAGCCCGGTAGAACCTCCTGCGAGTGCTACAAATTCTGCATAAAACACAACAGTGGTAAATATTCCGAATAAAAAAGAACAGTTGTTGCTTTTTTTCAAGGAAACAAAGAGCTCTGGGTGCTTCGCTAAAAGAACTGCGGTTGAAACTTGGGGTCCGAGCAATTTCCTGGAAATCAGATGCACATTTCCATATCATTTCCGGGAGTTCTACTTTTTACTGTTATAGATCTTCTTTCTCCTGCGTTTTGTTGGGGTTTTTTTCCCGCCATTCTTTGTTGACAGGCTGTTTGGGTAATTGATGCTGTTGGCAAGAACGAAACTGGGAGAATGACAGTGGACAGAACACCTCAATCCCTCACTACTGCCTTTTGTTAAAAAATATTCGCCCCGCCCCATCCCACCCCACCCCTCTCTCTCTCTCTCTCCCTCCCTCTCCCTCTCTCTCATTTATTTTCGCCCCTTCCTACATGTATTGACATAACTGGTATGTTATTCACGCTTTTTATATGTTCTTTATTAGTGTGTAGTTTCTTTTGACTATGGATTCATTGGTATTTCTGCTTTGTTCCTGTTGCTGTACACGGGACTCTGTGTGTGTATGTGTGTTTGTGTGTTGATTTAGATAGACATTGCTAGAATAGATATTACTAGAATTAGCAACGGCAGGTATGAAAATTGGCTGTTTTACGCTAATTATCTCTACCGTTGAAAAATAAAGTTTTCTTGATTCTTGATTCTCTCTCTCTCTCTCTCACTCTCTCATTGAAAATTGACCAAAGTAGCCTATGGTTAAACCTTTTCCGTTCAAAAATAAATCTCGTACCCCCCCCCCCCCCTCTCTCTCTCTCTCTCTCTCTCTCTCTCTCTCTCTCTCTTTAATTAGTATTTTCAGAGCCAAAGTTAAATCAGCAGGACAGCTTGTACGAGGTCATGCCTTCATGGTCATGCTTACATGCCACTATCCTGAACCACACACACACACACACACACACACACACACACACACACACACACACACACACACACACACACACACAAATCCCCCTTCCTTCTACTCCTCCTACATTTTTTTTTTTTTATCAGAACCCTGCCTATTTGACAAGAATTTAGCAGCTGCCGGTTGTTCTTTGACCACACAGCCACGTGAGCCTCACATCGAGCTAAAACCAGAACTGGTTTCTCTCGCCCGCCCCAACAAGTGCCTCGCTGAGGGGGACCCTTTTTTCTTCTTGATTGCGCTGAGAGTCAATAAAGGCTTAGGAAGCCACCATGCCTTTTGAGGCTCGCTGTTTGGAAGTTCCAAGTCAAGTTCCCGTGTTTTCAAATCTTCCCGATTTGCCGCCGGGCGTTCCAGCTCTCGTCTCTGACAAGACACAGTCTAAGTCAGGGACGTTTTGGAAGAAGGGAAGGGAAGGGGTGGTTTGTAGTGTGTGTGTGTGTGTGTGTGTGTGTGTGTGTGTGTGTTGTGTGTGTGTGTGTGTGTGTGTGTGTGTGTGTGTGTGTGTGTGTGTGTGTGTGTGGCGGGGAGGGGGGCGGGTGGTTGATCCTAGACACCTCTCTCTCTCTCTCTCTTGATCCTAGACACCTCTCTCTCTCTCTCTCTCTCGTAGTTTAACAACAGTTTATCCAAACCCTGTGTAACCACCATGAAAATGAATCCAACTAAATTTGCCAGGGAAATTTCCATTGTCTTTCCTGTCTTTGACCCGTTGAAAGAGTTATCTGTGGCCGATCAATTTGCTTTCTTTACATCAAAAATTGAAGAGGCCTATTTATTTATTCATTTATTTATTTGTTACCTGAAACCGTAGGCTCCCCGGCATGCACAGCCTTGCACAGAATAAAAGAAGAAAGTAAAAATGCCATTCAACATTAACCCCTTCACTACCAGCCACTCTGGAACGCAGTGCTGCTCTGTGTCAGGTGTTTTCTGGCTGACTGCAGCCTCGATCTGTACACCTCTAGTATTTAATCTCTTGTAACTTATGAACAAAAGCACCAATTTTTTGTAACTGGTAGCAAATTGGATGCAGTTTTAGAGGTGTGTATTTGTTTAGCTCCAACTACTCCTGTGAATTTTGAAAAAAAAAGAAGGCTAACGTCTCTCAAAAGGGCATATTAACACTCTATGCGCAAAGCTCGCCGAAATGCGAAATCGGCGCTCATCTCCGTGCACGCCGAAATGCGAGACTGGCACCGAAAGGGTAAAACAATGTCAGCGTGGGAACGCCTGCGCAGAACAAAGTCACTCTACCCGTGCCGCAGCAGCTCATTACCAGTCGTGTCACTCTATCAAGCATGCATGCAGCGTCTGACTGTTTCCCCAGGACAGCAGCAAGGACGTATACAAAAGTAGGGACAGCGCTTGTCATTAATTAGTGATCAGAAAGGTCACAGGAGGTGTTTGTCTGCTGATGTGCAAATGAGGGCGGGGCCGCTGCGCAAGCTCTGGTGATCCCTAGGGTGCCGGGGAAGATAGAGAGAGCAGAGGAGTGGTTGTCAGTGGGTTGAAAGAGGGGTGGGGGAGTGTGTGAGAGGGGGGACGGGGGGGGGTGGCTGTTAACGCTGCATGCAGTTGAGCGCTCGAAACGAACAGCTGTCTTGTGGAACTTCGCAATGGTGTAAAAGTTTGAAAACTTTACCAATGTAGGGAAAAACAAAAGCTAAGCTTGAGGTTTCAAGGTACATTCGTGAAAATTTGACATGTCATGACAACCTTGAGTATCTGACGGTGGGTATGGTCGCCAAAGGACCGGTACAGCAATAATTCATCTTTCAGAGAGAGAGAGAGAGAGAGAGAGAGAGAGAGCAGGTCGAGGTTTCTAACCACGGCTTCTAAAGGCTAAAGTCCCATGGCAGCTCACAGTCAATGGGTGAAGCCAGATGCATTGTAACTGATTTCCACGAAAGTGTATGGCACAAAATGGCTGGATCCATAAATAAATATAAATCCAGCCATTCTGTCGCCATACACATTCGTACAGATTGCAATGCATCCATTGCCTGGTTTCATCAATTACTTGTGCCCTGCCACGGGACATTGCTTTTTACGTACTGTAGACAGCCCTAAATAACGAGGCATGCTTTATCGGCGGTCGGACGATTTCAAGCTTCTTCGCAAGCAATTGCTGAATACAGTCATGTGCCAACACACACACACACACACACACACACACACACACACACACACACACACACACACACACACACATCAATAAGATCTACCTCATAGTTCTCTGATACTGCAATTGACTGATTTCCTCGAGAGAATACAAATTAATCAACTTCTTCCGACAAAGAAGAAATTAATCACGAATGAAAGAAAAACAAAATCGAAACAGTCTCCGTTTTTGCTTTCCACTTTTTTGCCAGTGCCCCTCCACCTGTCCGTTTTTGCCCTCCCCCTCCCCCCCCCCTCCACCACACACACCCTTCTCATCCCACACACACACACACGTTATTTTGCTTCGCTGTAAGTTTTTTTTGTTTTTTTGTTCGGGTTGTCTCTTGTCCACAATGTTTGTAATGCATTGTACACATGATAAACCATGTGACACAGCGCGGGACATCACATGACGATCAGACATGGATCCCTGCCAAAAGGTTCTTTCTACATGGATAGAAAGAATAGAGATACAGCCTTCTGTCTGAGAACCGCTGAGGAACAAAATTAATATTACTACTCTTCGGCGGGAACTCGCTCCCTGTATCACCACGATCAACGACGAAACATTTTGACTCGGCATATCGGTGTTTCCAACTTCATTAACTGGTTGTTCAAGTACAAAAAGACAGTAGCCTGTACCCAACAAGCACTGCTTACTCAAATAACTGCCAATTTAAACGAACACTTACCAAAAACCGTGCCGCTTTTGGCTTTCAGCTTTAGCCGTTTAACAGAATAAACGTTCAAATACACCATAAATTGGCAAAACGGATGATGAAGCATTTAATCGTATTTTGATCCAAGACTCAATCAACCCTTCGCGAAAGCTTAGGGTTGATTTGCGTCTTGGGTCAAAATACATGTCGGTAAACAACAGTTTGATGGCCAAAAAAAAAAAGATAAAGCATTTTACTCGTATTTTGGTCCATGACTCAATCAACCCTTCGCGAAAGCTTGGGGTTGATTTGCATCTTGGGTCAAAATATTCGTCGGAATACAACACACACACACACACACACACACACACACACACACACACACACACACAGAGTCAGGTAAGATCTACCTCATAGTTCTCTGATACTGCAATTGACTGACTAATTATTTTGGTAAAGACACGTCTGGATACAAAAAAAATTGGGTCACTGACATGCCATTTCTAGTAGATATCCTGGAATAGCCCAGCATCAGTTCTGCGGATTCAGCGAATCGACTGTATACAGGGAGAGAAAGGCGGCCAAAATGTTCAAATGCAAATGCACGTGCGGGCATTTAGCGCCCGTCCCTGTGTGACCTAAGGAGCTCAGTTATCCTTCACCCACCGAATAAACTAGGAAGACATGGAGGACGCTGGGGACTTTGGGGTGATAAATGTTGTTAGTAATGCCCCATCAGGGGTCCCTGAGAACGTCTTCCTCAACAATGTATGTTCAAAGGCATAAGGATGTATCATAAACTGATGCTGTTCTACGGAACTGTGAGAACTCTGTGTGTGTGTGTGTGTGTGTGTGTGTGTGTGTGTGTGTGTGTGTGTGCGTCTGTCAGTGTGTGTGTTTGTCAGTGTGTGTGTGTGTGTGTCTGTCTGTCTGTCTGTCTGTCAGCGTGTGTGTGTGTGTGTGTGCGTCTGTCAGTGTGTGTGTTTGTCAGTGTGTGTGTGTGTGTGTGTCTGTCTGTCTGTCTGTCAGCGTGTGTGTGTGTGTGTGTGTGTGTGTGTGTGTGTGTGCGTCTGTCAGTGTGTGTGTTTGTCAGTGTGTGTGTGTCTGTCTGTCTGTCTGTCAGCGTGTGTGTGTGTGTGTCTGTCTGTCTGTCTGTCAGCGTGTGTGTGTGTGTGTGTGTGTGTGTGTGTGTGTGTGTGTTACTATTATTATTTCCTTCTTCTAGCTCTTTCTAGCATTATTTATTTATTTCAGTGCTGAGTCAGCCAGCAGCTCTAGTAGTAGGTCACTATAATGTTAACTAACATGTAGCCTAGACGCCTGTAGCCACGCCCCCTGACTAAAACGAATTATCCGTGGCAACCGCACGCAGCACAGGCTTGTTTACCTTCTGGGGCCGTGGTCACGACGCGTTCGTAACTTTTCCGCCACCGATTTACGCACGCGAGGGTCCGTAACTTACGATTTGTGATAAAATTGGGTGGTCATGACGTTTGCGCAGAGTTACGGCCGCTCGGAAACCCTTGCGTATTGTACACCACCTAGGAGGGTGTCGGAAAGATGTCGTAGCTTTTGCGTAAATCTGAAAAATGGCGGCCCGCTTGATTTACCTGAACTGCAAATGAGACGAGCATTGCGACGGGAAAGGGTGTTCCGCGATCGTACTAACCCTTTTGACTTGTACGACGATGTGGACATGCTTGAAAGGTTTAGATTTAGGAGGAGAGACCTGCAGGAATTGTGCGATCTGCTGTAGGACGACTTGAGTGTAGAGGGGGCGCGTTCAGTTCACTACGCACCCTGCAATGCAAAGACCTGTATGGCCGGCTGTACACACATCGTGGGTTGATTTGTTTCCTTTTTGTGGGTTAACATTTGTTGTGTGTGTTTCGGACTAGTTCAGTGCTGAACGCACTCGGTCAGTCCTCACTGATCGTATGCCTGTCAATGCAGGTCTCATCAGTTCATCGTGTTGTGGACCCGAAATGTGCGGGTTCCGAATTCAGAGTTATGGTCGAGTCATGTTTCTCTGCCATAGCAAGTCAGGTTAAATGCGTGGCATGTACGTGGAGAGTTTTGTTCAGTGATGTTGTTGTTATCCTCTCCTCTTTCGTTTTTCGTTGTTCAGTCTTTGATTAAGGTTCATTCCGTTGGTTTTCTTGCCAGTGAGCCAACTACATACGGTTTGTACGTGCAGTAAATGCTTCTACTGGTTGTAGTCCGTCCAGTGTTGAGATAGAGACTGCTAGGAAGCGGTCTATATGCGACCTGCATGCTCTCCTGATCACACTCTCCACATACATGCCACGCATTTAACCTGACGCTACGGCAGATAAACATGACTCGATCAAAAATTCTGTAGTGAACGCGTACTGAACACACCCCCTCTACTCTTTCACGCTTCACGCTGGAAGGAGAATTTGTGCAGGCCACGTGATGGTGTTTTCCGTGGGAATCCCGGGGGTCCCACACCTATCTAAAAATAACCCGTA
>JACVVK020000007.1:207500-215000 GCA_018292915.2 Batillaria attramentaria | reverse complement strand
CTCTCGGCGCCTTACGATAGCACAACATGGCATACACCTTACATACATTAACATACACACAGTCGTACACTAAATTCTTATAAAACGTCATGATGATGATGATGATGATGGTGAAAAAGCTGAAATCAGTCTATGTAATGCAGCCGGAAGAGATGCGTCTTCAAAGCAGTTTTGTATGCCTCTCATTCTGTCCAGTCTACATTCTAAATTCTCTTCCACAGTATCTGTTTATCTCGAAAAGAAAAAGAAGAAGAAAAAAAACCCGTTGTCATGACAGCGGCATAATATTTATTTCCTGCACCCAAGAAAAGCATCACAAATGGAAAACGCAGACAACTAAAGGGAAAGCCCACGTGTCTAGACATTCTCTGTTGCCAAGATCTGCATCATCAATCGACATGTTGTATTCCAGGGCGAAAATTCAGTTCAATGAATTCAATGTTGCTCGTCCCGAGGCTGAGAAAAATATTCAAGCTGTCGACTGTTTGAAAAGCTGGCAACCCATCACCCCCCCCCCCCCCCTCTCTCTCTCTCTCTCTCTCTCTCTCTCTCTGAAGCTGCCACCATCTGCTCAGCTTTTCAAAGCTAAATAGCATAAATATCTTATTTCAGCTGACTCATCTCCCTTTCTATGCCTGTATTTACTTTTACTGATGTAACTGCCTTATTTAATATCATAACTCTCTCTCTCTCTCTCTCTCTCTCTCTCTCTCTCTCTCTCTCTTCCAGATGGATTGTAGACAACCCTTATAATTTTATACATTCTGATGTACATATGTATAGTTTATGTACTTACCAATGGTATATATGACTGTGTCTGTCTTTGAGTAGTATGTATTTTTCATACTTTTACTTTTTATGGATGGTTTGTACTATGTAAGTATTTTGTAGTGTCAAGGTCGGGTCTGAAACCTGGGCCCTCTGTGCCTCAACCTCCACCTTGTAATATAAGGCCAAATCAAATCTCTCTCTTTCGCTTTCGACTCACTTTGCTAATGGCCTCAAGTAACTATTATACAGTTAAGAACCTGACATTATATATTTTTCTAGCTTTAAGAAAGAGACAACAGTTGCTCAGCTGAGTTGATACTACTTTATTTTGCACTTTGGTTAGTTCATGTACAAGTATTGATGTGTACAAGAATGTCTGGTTGTCACTCACAACTTTGAACGGGCCTAAGGCATGTCAGTAAACAATTCTGATCTCTCTCTCTCTCTCTCTCTCTCTCTCTCTCTCTCTCTCTCTCTCTCTCTCTCTCTCTCTCTGCCGACGCCATCAAACATGCCAGTTTAATACCAGCCTGTTAACAGGCAGTGTCAAAACACGACACACGGCGCGGAAAAAAAAAGAAGAAAAAAATAGGAGGGAGAGAAACGCCGAAGATCAGCAGTCAAGAAGCCGTCCATTGCCTGCAGTGGGACAGTCAGAGGCGCTGGCGGTCTGACGGAAGACCTGCTGGTCGATAGTCGGGCGGGTGAAGACATCTGTGAGATGTTCACTTCAGGACGTGGCTCGGGCCCTCCTTGGTTTTCTTTCCTTTTTGTTCCCTTCTTCTTCTTCTTTTTCGCGAGGGTTAGCAGTTCGCTACACCGAGCAGGGCACTGTGCCAGCGAGTTCTTGTATATGTTCGCCCCCTGATGTAGGTTTCTGAGCCGAAATTTTGGGAATAAACTTGTCTAGGTGTGTTTGGAACCTGTAGGTATTGTAGGCTTTCTTCTAGGGCGCTAGAACCTTTTTCGTTCTCGTCACTGATATGCTGATAATCAATATATTTCCGTGCGTGTTCAAGCTAGTGGCGTATGTATGTTACTGTACGGATCGGAGAGCTTCAGGGGAATCGGTGTAGCCGAATGGTAGAGCGTTGGACTTTCAATGCTCGGGTCGTGAGTTCGAATCCCGACTGGAGCCAAATATTTGTGCTGGCCATTGTCCTCGCTGTCTCGTCTTTGATATCACCAATGCTTGGTGGACAAGGACGTTTAACTCCCAAACACCAACGCACCCACCCTCTGGGTGCCTCCATTTTCGTCCGCGCGCGCGCGCACACACACACACGCACGCACACACACACACACACACACACACACACACACACACACACACACACACACACACACACACACACTGTGTACCTTTGTACCTCGATCACTGTTTCATTGTCTGTTCACTTTAGCACCTCTCACCTGGTGATGATGGTCGTCGTGCCAATATTAATTTAAAAAAATTCGACTATGACGTACACACACACACACACACACACACACACACACACACACACACACACACACACGGGGAAACACAAGCGTAAACAGTCATGCGCTTTAAACCCAAGTCTCAAGTGTCAAGCTCTCAATGAATAAATGATGTCGATCTCGCAATAGTCGGATCCCGGGTATCCAGCTATCAGCAGTTTGATCACGCCTTTTCCCCAGCAAGAATTGGTCGCCAATTAAATATTTACATTTCGACACAAGGCACGCATGTATTGTCTAGGTCAACGGAGGACTTTCTTCCGTCCTTTTTTATTATTTTTTTTTCTCCAAACCTGGAACGAAATTCTGCATTTGTTCCAGAGACAAGATGACTTGTTTTTCTTGAATTACTTATTAATTGCACAGGACTCTCTCTCTCTCTCTCTCTCTCTCTCTCTCTCTCTCTCAAGTACACGATCTTCCTTGGCATACAGCCAGTATTACCAGGGAATGCCGTGTATATTTTAATTTGTTTATCATGTCTTTCATTGATAGTTCTTGTAGTTTGTTGTTTAGTACCCTTGAAATGTAGAATAGCAGGACAGCCTGTAAGATAGGCAGCAATGCCTAAATGCTCTATCCTGCATAAAAACGTTTCATCATCATGTCTGTCTGTCTGTCTGTCTGTCTGTCTGTCTGTCTGTCTGTCTGTCTCTCTCTCTCTCTCTCTCTCTCTCTCTCTCTCTCTCTCTCTCTCTCTCTGGCGAATTTCTGTCAAAACTTTTACCGTTTATAAATAAAGTATCATCATCATCATCATCATCATCATCATCATCATCTCTCTCTCTCTCTCTCTCTCTCTCTCTCTCTCTCTCTCTCTCTCTCTCTGCAAAGAGTTGTTGATGTGGTGTGTCAAGAAGGGTTCGCGGGCATGACGGACAGTCAACGTTTCCGGCTGTGCACGTAACACAAATCAGATCTGGCTCCTGAAAGATACACTAATGATGTTCGAACAAAGGTCCGCTTTAGACTTGGGGTTAGTGACATCAATACCCATAGAAACCGCTTCATAAGAAATAGAAATGCAGATGTATTGGACCGTCCTTTCTGCCCGTGGCCAACTGAAGACGAAAATCACATTTTTTCCCCCACTGCTCGATGTACTAAGAACATACGGCAAAATATTTTCAAAACCGTTGCACCTCACTTCGAGAACTTGCACGTAATAGAAGTTACTGCCTGTAAGAAAGCATCATGTACTAGGCAACTTGCACGGCATTTATAGAAATGTCTGGAATTAACGGGAGGAAAAAATGATGAACGGCTGAGCATTGTTTTAACCTTTCTGGCAGTCAGAAGATTTTCTGTATCTTTGTATTTCGACCACTGTTCCATTAATTTTTCACTGTACTACCTTTCACCTGGTAATGACAGCCGTCGTGTCTATATCAATATAAATTTCTCTCTCTCTCTCTCACACACACACACACACACACACACACACACACACACACAGATCCTGTGAATGTTTGTCGTACCAAGTGCGATACAAAACTACATCGATTTATTCCCCTCTGCCAGACCTTTTTCCCTCCCAGTCTCAGAATTTAACATTTTCCTTCTCGAATTTCCTCTCCCCCTTCCTTCCCTCACCCCCTCCCTCTCCCTTTTCTTAACTTCCTTGATGCTGTCGGTTAACATTCTGACGTTTGAGTATCATACGCACATCCCCCACCCATCCACCCCCTCCCCCATCTTTCTCCGATCGGGCAGGCGTGTGTGTTTTTTGGTGGCAAGAAGTGAGATCCAGCCTCCCGATTCCGAAGTGAAATTCCAGGGAGGAATGTCACGAGGATGATTTGATATTCAGTCTCTGCTGCTCAGCAGCTGAGACCAAGTGGCCCAACACAAATTAACTGTCACTCATGCAGAAGCTGCAGCGCCTAAGGTGGGATGTTTTTAGAATTTGGGCAGCCAACGTTTTGACCTGGGCGTCAAGTGGCAGGCTGAAATTGGGAGCATCACGTCTGGTTGACTGCTCGCCGCGGGAATGGTGCTTGTGAGACAGGAGGGGCGCATAAAATGCAGCAGTTTTGGGGTCGTGAAATGCCCATACAAAGAGTTCAAAAGATGCAGAGTCATGAGATAGTCTCATGTGGGTACTGACCGATATGTACGATCCATGCGGGAGAGAGAGGAGGAGGAGAGAGAGGGGGGATAGGGCGAAACAGAGAGAGAGATATTCGGGAGGTGGGAGGAGCGAGAGAGAAGCTCTTAATTTTACTTTGGGAAGGGAAGAGGAATCACTGAGATTAATGGAGAGGGAGTATAATGTATTGGGTATTGGGTTTAATGTAGGAGAAGGGAGGAACGTTATGAAGGAGTAAATACGTTTTCCTCGCTGTTCCCATTTGGGTTGCGTAACAGCTTGTTTTTCTGGTAGGCTGTCACACGGGTGTTGACTCTGCAGGAATAGCATTACTCTGACGTCTTTTGGGACGCAGTAACTAAACACACACACACACACACACACACACACACACACACACATCCCCTAGAGCAGACTTGACATTAACCCAAAAAGTAACTGAAACATAACCCGGCCCAACGAAATCTCCAGGGCAGTGATAGTGGGGTGGGTGTTTTGGATGTTTAACGTCCTTTTTCATTACATAAGATGGTGTGACGACTGATAGGACGTTAGCATCCTGATACAGGCACAACTCAGTTGACTTCTTTGGGATAGAAATTACGCACATAAGCCTCATGAACTCCAAAAGTGTCTAGTACGCCACTGCAGACGGCGGGGTGGACCACTGTCGTCTAACTGCTCCGCCCTCGCGTGCTCGTGTGTGTGTGTGTGTGTGTGTGAGAGAGAGAGAGAGAGAGAGAGGGAGAATTCAGAATAACTTAAGAGTGACAGGGAGTGAGAGACAAGAGAGAGAGAGAGGGAGGGAGAGAGAGAGAGAGGGACTGGGTGTGTGGTGTGAGGTGTGAAGATGCTGATTTTTGTTTATTTTTACCTCCTTCTTTTAGTGCCTGAGGCTCATTATTTTTCTTATTGTTTTATGTAATTAATTGATCAGTATGGTTGTTTATAGTATCTTTTCTATTCATGAATGCTCAGCAGGCTGCGAGAGGAATATCCTTTTTTAAAGGAGAGTAAATATGCATCGTATTGCATTGCATTGCATTGTATTTTTTGTAGTGTAGTGTAGTGTAGTGTAGTGTAGTGTAGTGTAGTGTAGTGTATTACTCACAGTTTTGGTGCCAATGTTGTCAACCGCACAGGGTAAAATGGCTGTGTCCCCGCGGTGGAACGTGACATTGACAGCACGCGGGAGAAAGACTGGTAAATCCGGGTCCATTGTGACACCTCCGTCACCGAACGCTGCAACAGACAACCAATCGACGTTAGCGACGAATGCGGACAGCCAGTCAATGACGGTTACACAAACGCGCAGACTTCAGTTGTGGCTGACCCAGTTCAGTCAGTGCAACCAATGGCTGGTAGTGACAGTCAGACTGCCAATCACGGTCAACGGCAGAAATAGCACGTGACACGTATGACCAGCCAATCAGTGGAGCAGTAAGAAACAAATAGAGACGAAGAGTTAATTTTGTCAGCCAGCCGTCTTCCATGGACAGCTAGTTAGCACATCCCTGCAAACAATCATTGACAAAATACACTATCTTTTTCAATAAAAGCTGATGATGATGGTGCGAATGGCGAATGAGATGATTGATGAAGAGGATTTGTGGAAAAACGCGTCTAAAAAATGAAGTAATTAGTGCTAAAGTTACATGCACATAATCCACAAATTGTGCATCAACCTTTCTCTTGAAAAGTTACCGCTCGCCCCCCTCCCCCCCCCCCCCCCCCCCCACAAAAAGCAAGCAATTTAGCAAGCTAAACCTCACGAAAAAGAAGCAAAGAGATAGGTGTTATCGTGGTGTAATAGAATTAAATGTAATCTGATTTTAAAGAAGGGGGTGGTATCACATCTGGTCTAGATGCAGACTGTGTTCGACGACCTCCCGAAAACGGGTGACAAGTTAATTAAACCAATCACAAGTTTGGAGGAAGTCTGGCGCTCCCTGGCATTTAAAGTCTTGGAATTCTGTCCAGTACGTTGGTGTCTGTAGGTGTCCATAATTGAATTTAGTGGAACATCTGTCTACGGTCGTTGCTATGTATGTGGCGACGCCTTCAAATAATGGTCTTGATGGTCCCGGTACGTAGTGTGTAATGTGTGTCTGTATGTCTGTAAAAGTGCGCATTATGTATGTATGTATGTATGTATGTATGTATGTATGTATGTATGTATGTATGTATGTATGTATGTATGTATGTATGTATAGAAGATGCACTTCACCTGTTTTACCGTTTGTATTTCTTTTTCTATTCTATGCCCCTAGAGGGTAGAATAACACTATCTGAACTCGAACTTGAACTTGTGAAATTATCATTGTCGTGGTAAGTTTCGGAATGTAAGGAACGTGGTGTGCAGGCGTTATACGTAAAGCATTCGGGGGGGGGGGGGGGGGGGCAATGGCGACTGTGCTAGTATCTAGCGCTTTTTGTTGGCGTGAAAAAGTGTGATTTTCTTGACCTTTGTATTTGTGGGGCACGGTGCATGCCAGGGGGTTGCAACAGGAGGCAAGCTGCCTGTCAAGCTGGGACTGTTTTGGAACAGGCCAGGCAGGGGGGCAGGCAAGTGCATGCGAGTGAAGAGGCTTTCCGGCAGAAACTGAAATTAGAGTTGGATCACTCTCGTGAAGAAGAGACATTGTCCCCAAAAAATTCCAACAGGGGATGTTCCAGCGTACTGATATTACTGTTGATACAAGTGACTGTTTCCGTGGCACTGATGTATGTACTACTGTAGAAAGAAGCGCACTTTAAAGATAAGCACTTGTAAGATTAGTCAGTGGTTCTTATTTTTCTTTTTAGTTGCTTCTAGTACTTGGAACAGTTATGATTTGCCGTATCTCTCTCTCTCTCTCTCTCTCTCTCTCTCTCTCTCCGCGCGCCTTTTTCTCGTTGCACCGTCTTTGATTTACCCATACGTGGTGAAAAAGGACGTTAAACCCCCAAACACCCGCACAGCCACCCTCTCTCTCTCTCTCTCTCTCTCTCTCTCTCTCTCCGGCTCCGCCGAATGGGACGTCCAGTACAGTGACTTGAGCCAAGAATGTATGGGAAGGTATTAACGCTGGCCACATAAAGATGGCGCCGAATCATCCCTGAGTAAATACAAGGCTTAAGGAAGCGTGAGAATTATGGGTGTAAATGGTCACGGGAAA
>JACVVK020000007.1:192500-202500 GCA_018292915.2 Batillaria attramentaria | reverse complement strand
CGCGCAAACATGGCCGACAGTGCACCTTCAATCGGTTTGTCACCGAGCACAGCTGTGTTCAGTTTTGTTCAGTTGCTTCCCTTAGTGTGACACGTCTTATGATGTGGATGATTACACGGCCGGCTCCGCAGGTGCCGTAGTTCCCGGGCCTGGTTAATGCCGGGATATCTATGACAGGAAGCGTGGAATGCGGCCCTGTCCCGCAGTCCCAAGCCACACGGACCTCCATAGCATCATCCTACCATCGTCCTCATCTCCATCATCATGCATAATAAAAATTGCCCCAACTTCCGAGCCCTCCGTGGATTCCACCCGTTACCAGGGAGGAACACCACTGGAGCCGGCAAAGAGTTGTGGCAGCAAAAAAAAAAAAAAAAATGACTCCAGCCGCGATTTGACCTCTAACGCTCTAAGTCCAACGCTCTACCATTCGGCAGGTTTCTGTGTTTGCAAATTTGTCTGCGAATGTGCATCTTCAGTTATAGGGGCCCGCTGTGTGTCCATGGTGCTAGTCTACCAGCAGTAGGAATGGTCAGTTCCAGAGCTGACCACTCCAACGCCTGGTTTCTAACTGGGATCATAAGGCCGCTTCTCAGCCCAACTTTTAACGTTGTTGTGACTGGACCGGTTTTCGTTGCCTGCAGCTTCGCACGGTATCAATTTTACACCCGAAATCTGTTTACACTCCGCTGATTTGTGAACGAGTATCAGTACTTGGCGAAGTTCGACACACCGGTAGAAGCGACAGCTGGGGAGCAGAAAATGAGCCCAGCAAGCGTGACAAACTTCATTAGAGTCATTATCTCGCAACTATAACCCCACTCACTCCAAAAGAACCTATCGGCAACTTTCTCCTTCATTCTCCTCGAGCCCCGAGGTGTGCAATCAAAATGGATGCGTGTGTTTCCGATGCTACTACGCTTTAAAGGTTTCGACGATGCTTGTCATAAAGCCATAATTATAATATGTTGAAACATAGAGAACAGATAGGGATTTATCTCATGTTGTTGACTTTACATTTCACGGTTATAAATGGTCCTGATGCTGCAAGCAAACACTTTGGAGCATGTTATTATGTCCATTTCAATGAGCAATAATTTGTTTGAAGAATGAGACACGTGGAGATGTTCATGTAACTATACAAGTGTGCACAGCTAGATGCTTCTAGTCAATGTCACTTCACGAAGCAAATAATAATAATAATAGGGGTGGGTGGGTGGATGTTTGGGGGTTGAACGTCCTTTTCCATCACATACGGGTGATATCAAAGATGGGGCAACGATGAAAAAGCCAACACAAATATTTGGCCCCAGCCGGGATACGAACTCACGACCAGAGCATTAGAAGTACAACGCTCTACCATTCGGCCAGCCCGGCTCCCCGTAATAGTACTACTACTACTACTACTACTACTACTACTACTACTACTACTAATAATAATAATAATAATAATAATAATAATATGAGCATGTACAGGTGTGTCTTTGCGTTATAGTAACGCGTTGGTCAAAGTAGTTGTCCAATAATAATAATAATAATAATTGATACTTATACAGCGCTCTTTCTCGCAGAGAGCTTACAGCGCTTTACAAGGAAAAGAAAAGAAAAACATTGGAACAATACAGTCAACAATACAGTCACATATGAACAAAGCATATCACATAAATACAAACAATACAGTACACCTTCACAAAACACACAACATATCAACACTACAATCAGACAGGTGCCTGCAGGTACAGTGGGCGAATGGGTCCCTTCCACAGCGGGACATAAGCGGGTTTAATGAAAGAACTTGTTAAAAAGATGGGTTTTTAAAGCAGAGCGGAAGGCCAAGTCAGTACTTGCTGAGCGGACAGATAAAGGAAGAGAGGGGGGGGGGGTGTTTGGGGGTTTAACGTCCTTTCCCACCACATAGGGTGATATCAAAGACGGGGCAACGATGAAAAAGCCAGCACAAATATTTGGCCCCAGCCGGGATCGAACTCACGACCCGAGCATTAGAAGTCCAACGCTCTACCATTCCACCACCCCGGCTCCCCCCAGATAAAGGAAGAGAATTCCATATAGTCGGTGCTCCAGAACAGAAAGACTTTTCTCCAAAGGTCCATTCGACAAACGGCCCCTTCACGCCGACAGACTGAAGTCCGTTGGAAACACTCGGTGCTGGTCAAATTTGAAAATGGAAACACTCGATGCTACTCTTTCGAAACAGAGTAGCACCTGAAACACTTGCTCGGACTTTGACTACACCCCGTGAGGCCACAAACACCCCCCAAGAATTGAGAAGAGAGAACCAGAGGCACATTTTCCACAGGAGCACGTGACTTGAAAATGGAAACACTTGATGCAGAGTAGCACCTGAAACACTTGCTCCGACTTTGACTACACCCCGTGAGGCCACAAACACCCCCCAAGAATTGAGAAGAGAGAACCAGAGGCACATTTTCCACAGGAGCACGTGACTTGAAAATGGAAACACTTGATGCAGAGTAGCACCTGAGACACTTGCTCCAACTTTGACTACACCCCGTGGGGCCACAACCCCCCCCCCCCCCCCACCCCACCCCCAAGCATTGAGAAGAGAGAACCAGAGGCACATTTTCCACCGGAGCACGTGACTTGAAAATGGAAACACTTGATGCAGAGTAGCACCTGAAACACTTGCTCCGACTTTGACTACACCCCGTGAGGCCACAAACACCCCCCGAGAATTGAGAAGAGAGAACCAGAGGCACATATTCCACCGGAGCACGAGACTCTCTGCCGATGCGATTACACACACATGATGTAAGGAAACACATGCCGCCAGCCACCTGATAGACTGGTCAATTAAAGCAGTGTTAAAGCCCGGGAAACTACAATTTTCCCCGGTATTGATTTTGCTCAGCTTGTGATCAAGTGAAATTGCTTCACTTCTTCGGTGGCCGACCAAGAGTCCAGGTCCTTCAGGCACCGGTTATTTCCAGCTCCGCGGAAAAGAATGAAGTAAGTCGGTGTAGATTGGGTGATGTGCTTCGGGAAGCAATGGAGGCAGACTGTCGAGAGGGTGGGGTGGAGGAGCAAGGTGGGGGAGGGGGGGTAAAGGGGAGGCGGGAGTGCGAGTGAGTGAGTGAGTCTTAACGCCGCGCAAGCCACAAAGACTAATTCGCGGCAAAGTGTGTATGCACTACTTGAAAAAAAAAATGCAAAAAATGTAACGTTGGGCAACTGATGCAAACTGATCTACGGGGCAATATAAACCTAGGACATGCAGGAGACGCTGCACCTTCATGCTAATTTCTCGAAGGGAGGCGGGAGTGCTGAGGAGCGAAGTTTAGTCAGAGTTGTGAGAGAGAGAAGAAGGGTACAGGTTTGCAAGTTGGCGGGAAACAATCGATGAACGGTTACAAATCGAGAGCATGTCGCTGTAGTGTAGTGTAGTGCCACCCATTTTTTTCCCCTGCATGCACGGTGTGTGATTGTTTTCCATTACGCGGCCCTACCCGTTTGGTACGGGATCTTTAACGTGTACACTTGGTAGGGGAGCCGGCGTGGCCGAATGGTAGAGCGTTGGACTTTCAATGCTTGGGTCGTGAGTTCGAATCCCGGCTGGGGCCAAACACTTGTGCTGGCCTTTTTCACGTTGCCCCCGTCTTTGATATCACCCTTATGAGGTGGAAAAGGACGTTAAACTCCGAAACACCCACCCCACCCACCCGTACACTTTGGTATTGTGCGTGCTTGCGTACACAAGGGCGAGGCAAGCGCCGTGAACGAGTCTGCACGTGCGTTTAGACTCGATGCGGTAAGGAAAAACCCCGTCAAATACTTGCCCACCGGGGATTCGAAACCTGCGCCTCGGCATTCGAAGGGGAAACATCGTGTACGGAAAAAGATTTAAATTCCTTTTTACTTTCGTCACTGAGAAGGCTTAAGCTCACTCAAATAAAATTTTTACGTGTCCTGGTTACTTATTTGAAAATTCTAATTTTCTAATTCATAATCAAAGATTACTTTGTTCACATCTTGGGGAATCAATCACATTACAACCAGTAGCTTCAATACGCAATCCCGATGACCACGCCCCCCCCCCCCCCCCCCCAAAAAAAAAAATCATGCACAGGCTAGTTTGGGGTTAAACAAATGGTTTGATTCGAAACAAGCTTCCCCAACAAGGAAATTACGTCCAATCAAGACCGTCCGCTGAGCAAAAACGCTTGTCCCCTTTTTCATTCAAATTCAATTTTCGTTTCAAGAACCTCAGTTTATCTTCCTCTGGAAATGCAAGCAGATTATTTTCTTTTCCAGGAAATTCTTCCAGATACAAGGACAACCGGAAACAAAATCCTCCTGAGCAGGAAATTAAAAGGTCGATCTGGAAATAAAGAAACAGAAACGAAATTCTCTAGCAACGTCTGTTGGTGAAGGTCTGTTTTTCTACAAATCCGTCTGTTTGCTATATAACAATAATTACGTGTGTCTACAGTGTAGTGAGGTGTTTGCTGAATCCGTCCTTTTGAGGGGAGCCGGGGTGGTCGAATGGTAGAGCGTTGGACTTCTAATGCTCGGGTCGTGAGTTCGATCCCGGCTGGGGCCAAATAGTTGTGCTGGCTTTTTCATCGTTGCCCTGTCTTTGATATCACCCTATGTGGTGGAAAAAGAAGTTAAACACCCACCCATCCGTCCTTTTGAAACTTTTCGATACATGGGGCCTATATCTCACTGGAGATGCGCATGCGCAAATTTCCGCCTTCAGACTATTAGCCAATGCGTTTGCAGGTGAAGTATGGTGTATTTGACCCATCCAGAAAACACGGACATCTTACGGAAGCAAGTGCAGTTACCAGGTGTTCCTTGACTTTCTTTGAGGAGTGTAGGTAAGGCAGGACTGAGCAAGCTGGAAAACCGTCTAAGCTTGCGTGTAAAAGTGCACATTTTCTATTTATAGGCACATGCCGGCGGCAGTTAGTTATTTAGGGCTTAATGCCGCGCAAACTGCCGGCGGCAGCACCCCAAAAAGAGTAGGTCAGCAATACAGCAAAACTATAAGAAGAAGAAGAAGGGGAAAAAATGTAGGTCAGGGTTTTAAGCGCAATGCCGCAAAACGATGACAATTACAATGACACTTTATTTTTCAAGGATGAAAGATTAGGTACAGCGTCCTTTCTTCTATCTTGTCCTTGCTACATTCTACATTCTACTACTACTACTACTACTACTACTACTATTACCACACACACACACACACACACACACACACACTCTCTCTCTCTCTCTCTCTCTCTCTCTCTCTCTCTCTCAACAAATTCAAACGGAAATAATATCAAAATGATGGTAAAGAATAAAAAGGTAGGAAAAAAAAACAATCAAACAAAATACTGGTAGTGTGTGAGCTTTAAGGACTTAACGCGGTGCAAGCCACAAAGACTAATTCGCGCCAGAAAACGATAAGAATAATAAGAAGAAAGGTAGGTCAGGGTTTCAAACGCAATACTGCAAACGGATCATCATCATCATCATCATCATCGTCATCATCATGATTTCTTCTTTTCTTTTCTTTTCTTTTTTGTTAAAAAAAAAAATTAACTGTCGATGTGTTCAAATGAATCCTCATTTCTGTCAGCAAACAGCGCTAGAGCCAGAGAGTGGCGCATTTCCCTTACTGTTAGCTGACATCCATTTACTTTAATCCAGAGACTCCCAACTGATTATTTTGAAAATTTAACTCGTCTACCCCCCCCCCCCCAAAAAGGCCGCTTTTTAAGCCCCCAGGGGCAGGCAGCTCCTCAACACAGTCATTGTAACAGTAATGGAATTTTCATGCGCGGAACCGCAGTTCCTTTGATTTGCAAGCCGGCTGGAATAAAGTGAGTTTTAGGAATTGCATTGCTGAGGACAAGCACAACGGAAATGGCGCCCTAGAGTGTATTTGGTGCTGTGAAACATGTATTGGCTCGGCCGTGAAACATGACAATATTCCGAAAGTTCAAATCGACGTGCTTTTGCTGAGAGGCCTCTGGTAAAATGAATTATCAAATATGCTGTTAGATGTCTAAAAAAACTGTGTTTTCGGTTTTTTGTTTGTTTGTTTGTTGTTGTTTTTTGTTGTTGTTGTTTTGTTTTTGTTTTTTTTTGGGGGGGGTTGCTTTGTTGTTGTTTTTTTGTTTTTGTTTTTTTTTTTGTTTAGTTTTATTTTGTTTTGTTTGGGTTTTTTTGTTTGTTTGTTTGTTTGTTTTTTTTTTGGGGGGTAGTTTTGTTGTTGTTGTTGTTTTTGAGGGGTGGAGTGGTGTATTGTTGTTTTTTTGTTGTTGTTGTTTGTTTGTTTGATTGTTTTTTTGTGTTTCTTTGGCGGGGTAGAGGGCGAAGTGGGGGGGGGGGGGGTCGTGTGTCTTTTATGTGGTGCTTGTTTTTGGTTTGTTCTTGTTGTTGCCGTCATAGTCGTTGGTATACGCAATATGGTGCCTGTACCCTAATATCATAGTACAGCTACCGGGAAGGGGGTGGGGAGCGGGGGGGGGGGGGGATAAGGTTGACTGGTTAGCAAACAACGATTCAACAAGAAGCAGTTTTGTTCTTTTGTGTCAAGGTCACACTATATATAAAAAAGTGGAAGGTAAACTATGCCCGACGCAATACGTGTTCTAGATCGTTCTCAGCATACAGACAACAACCAAAAAAAGATGATGTAGGTGCCTAGCTTTATTTCTCTTTTCCGAAAGACTCCAGTACGTAATTCGCATGCAGCCAAAACCCGGCCGGAACGCCGTATGTTCCTCTATCTTTTTTCTTTTTTTTTTCTTTTGTCCACGATTAGACGAACTGCCAGACATAGGCTTAAACCCGTGACCCAAACCAATCCAACCCGATGACACAGATCCTGGTCACCGGAACACTGCTGCAATTCAAGCCTCGTTGTGGCAATCACGGTATTTCCGGATCCGGTGCACAGATTTTTTTTTTTTTTTTTCAGAATGAGCCGTGCGATCGAACAGTGGGCAAGCTGTTGACCTCTGTGACCCTGGTCGTCAGCTACCGCTGTCAGACTGGGCTCCGAACTAGAAAAAGATTGTTTGTCGGAGCATATCTTGCAGACTCTTGACGTTTCAATTTGTCGTTTCTGCATGCTGCTGTCACGCCACTGACAAGTGACTGGTCGCGTTTTAATGGTGGCAGTCCGACAGGGTAGACTTTGAGTGCTGGACATGTAAATGGTTTTAGAGCAGTGGCTGAATTTTTTTTTTCTATTTTTCTTTCTTTTCTTTTTTTCTTTCTTTCTTTTCCTTCTTTTTATTTTCTTTTTTTTTTTTACTTTTTTTTTTTGGGGGGGGGGGGGGGGGGGGGAGTGGTAGTGAGTTTACTCTTGTTGCTGTTTGTATATTTTCGTCTGTTTTTTTTTTTTTTTAATTGTGTACTTGTTTTGAGGTTTTTCGGTTTTGTTGTTTTTTTGTTGTTGTTGTTGTGCCGTAACTTGCTTTTCTTTCCTTTCCTTTTGCTATGCTCTATTTCGTAAGTTATTGTGGCTGTTGTTTCGTGCTGTTTTGTTTTCTTCAGTTGTTTCATTGGACGGATAATTGGTCGGTGTACAAGCTGACTCGACTGCTTTACTTATCAAGTGATTGGTCGGTTAAATCGCGCGACTGTTCAAGCACAGCTGCCGCAAACTGTGTTTGGATGTGGGTCTGTT
This sequence comes from Batillaria attramentaria, assembly GCA_018292915.2. Taxonomy (NCBI): domain Eukaryota; kingdom Metazoa; phylum Mollusca; class Gastropoda; family Batillariidae; genus Batillaria; species Batillaria attramentaria. Next base: position 194,834 of record JACVVK020000007.1, on the reverse strand, counting down.
TGTGTTTGTTTGATCGGTAAGCTACATCACGATTACATAACTGTCACTAAACAGGTCTCTTACATCTGTGTGTGTGTGTGTGTGTGTGTGTGTGTGTGTGTGTGTGTGTGTGTGTGTGTGTGTGTGTGTGTGTGTGTCTGTCTGTCTGTCTGTCTGTCATTCTGTCTGTGTGTGTGTGTGTGTGTGTGTGTGTGTGTGTGTGTGTGTGTGTGTGTGTGTGTGTGTGTGTGTGTGTGTGTGTGTGTGAGAAAGAGAGAGAGAGAGAGAGTATCCAGCGGTGGAAGAGAGAGAGAGAGAGAGAGAGAGTATCCAGCGGAGAGAGAAAGAGAGAGGGATCTTCAGGGAAAAAGAGCATTAAACGACCAAACTGTGCGTAAGAAATTGAAACGCTGGTGATTTGCAATTCATCGGAGCATTTAAAGTCAATTTGTTTGGCATCTAGCTCATTCTGCGCAGGGCCAGTCAGTTACCACCCAAGCAATAAGGCAGCCACTCTTATCCCCCCTATCACCGCTGCTGACTTTATTCTCCCCGTTCAGCTGCCTTCACCCCCCTTCCCACACGCCGGTGGAGATCTTAATGAAGCTTATTCTCCCGGGGAACGGGGTAGAGGAGGCGCTCAGTGCAAAATTATACATAGAAATTGTCGATCTCTGTGATCGAAGTTGTAGGGAAAACGAAAGCCATACATAGAAATGGCACGCTCCGATATTAGGCGTATCCGACCGAGAAAGGCAGGGCCTCCCCATCATCAGAACGTCTATAACTGACAAGGTGGCGTTTTCCAACTTTGAAACGGCCCTCGGACGAAATGCTGGGTGCACTTCAGAACTTTCAGACCGACATGGCTTGACGCAACATCTTGATCTGGAATACCGGAAACTTATGTTTGTGCATGCTTTTGTCCGGAGTTCAAAGCATAGAAAATCTTTTCTTGCATCGCGCAAACACGGTAAAACAACAGGAGCACAAAATGAAGAAAGAAAATCGTGGAAAAAATATGTTTGTGTTTGTTCATGTTTTGAGTTCATAGCATGGAAACCTCCTTTTTGTGCATCGCGCAAACACAGTAAAATAACACGAGAACAAAACGAAGAAAGAAAGTCGTGGAAAAAGAAAAGAGAAGGAAAAAATTCCTTCCTATCCCCCCCCCCCAAAAAAAAAAAAAATAATAATAATAATAATAATAATGTGAAACTATACTATTTTACGGAATAAAACAAAATGTCAAATCAAGGCTAAACAGAGTGAGAAGCTACTTCTCTTTGAGTTTACTGTTTCTGGGCCCGTATGTAATAGTCGAGGTTAGGGTTTTTAGCCCCGGGTTAGAGTCTAACCTCGAACTAAACTAGCTCTAGGGTTAAATTATCTGTTGTTTTTTGGGTTGTAAATCAAGAAGCGGGGCCATTCCAGCAAGGTGCCTGAGCCGTTATAGATGGATTTTTGTCTTCCTTCTTAGCTTTTGTATTTAATTTTGCTTTTGGGTTTCTTTTGTCCTAGTCTGGGTTAGTCTGGTAGCCGTGGGTTCAATTAACCTCGACTTTTACATACGGGCCCCTGATCCATAAGGCTTTTTCTCGTTGCCCCGTCTTTGATATCACCCATACGTGGTGGAAAAGGACGTAAAACTCCCAAACACCCACCCACTCACCCACCCTGATCCATAACGAGTTCAAATGTCCCGGAGAGTTTTTTTTTTTTTTTTTTGCACTTTTGAAAGGGTGGGTGGGTGTTTTGGGTGTTCAACGTCCTTTTCCACCACTTAAGGGTGATATCCAAGACGGGGCAACGAGAAAAAGGCCAGCACGAATATTTGGCCGAGCCGGAATTGCACTTTTGAAAGCCTCGTTATAACATTAGTAGTAGTAGTATTAACTCATGTTCTGTTAATGTCTGAGAGTAATCCCAAGTCGACCCAGAAATTACTGAACTATTTCCGCCGTCGTTCAGCAAAAGGGCCAAAAGCGCCATAGATTCAGTGACAAACACCTAGACCTTCGTACCATATGACGAAGGTAAACACTTACCCGCACTTACCCGTAATAAACTCTCTCTCTCTCTCTCTCTCTCTCTCTCTCTCTCTCTCTCTCTCTCTCTCCCCGGACCTTCCCAAATACTATCATGCAGTGTTGTTGTTTTTTTGTTGTTGTTTTTTTTTTGGAGTAAATACATTGCACTTATCCGAAACTGATAACACACTCTCTCTCTCTCTCTCTCTCTCTCTCTCTCTCTCTCCGAAAAGCGTATCCCTTTTTGGACACAGTCTTTGATCCCAACAGGCCGTGGCTTACATCCACACTTCCCGTTGCTGAAGTGCGAGGATGGGTTTTGGGC
>JACVVK020000007.1:105000-187500 GCA_018292915.2 Batillaria attramentaria | reverse complement strand
TTCTTATCATTTGCATAAGCATTTACGCTGTAATTTTCGCGAAATGTGCTGTAAAGCGTGAAAGCGCTGGTCAGTCCGCGCGCGCACGAATGTGTGTGTCTGTGTGTGTGTGTGTGTGTGTGTGTGTGTGTGTGTGTGTGTGTGTGTGTGTGTGTGTGTGTGTGTGTGTGCTGGTAATAGTGATGATGATGCATTTCGTATGTTTTATTAGTGTAGCAAGGACAGATAGTAAGATAGACCTGTGCGTCTATTATCTAATCCTTGAAAAATAAAGTTTCAGTCTCTCTCTTTCTCTCTCTCTCTCTCTCTCTCTCTCTCTCTCTCTCTCTCTCTCTCTCTCTCAACACACTTTTTAACCACAAAACTTCCTCACAGCAACCCCCACCCCATCCCAAACCTCACCCCCATTTTTCTTAGTTTTGTTCGTCAGCGTTGACTCTTCTTCTTGAGTGGGTGCTGAGGGTTGAGCAACAAGAAAGACAATTGAATTATTGATGGACAACATGGCCAGTGCTCTGTGAATAATTGATCCAGCGTTGGTTATTTTACTGCTGAGGCTTTGCTCATTCTAACGGCAGGGCTTCACCCTACCCCTCCCCTTCCCCTCCCTCCTCCTTCCATTGTGCCTGCGGGTTACGGGGTTTGTGCGAGTGCTTGTATCGCTTCTCTAGAACGGTCCACCAGGGATGGACAGGAAATTGTTGTGCGGGTGACTCCGCGCATAACACCGCCCTGGGGACAGAGACAAAAATGAAGATGTTTCTCCTGGCTCACTAAGGTCAAGGAAGTATGTAATCAATCTACGCTGGTTACTGACCATTGCTGAGCAAGTGCACCCTCTAGACTAAAGATGTCTCGAAGCAATTTAAGACCAAGAAAGTATGTAGTCGATCTGGGACTGCGTACTGGATTTGAGGTCCTGTGGGTGTGTTCTTGTAATTGTTTAAAAATCCACAATCCGCAGCGTTCATCAAAAAAAGCCATCTCCGAGCAAATTAAAGTTTTGGAGTTTGAACACCCACAACTTTGAAAAGACAAGCCTGGTCCGATTGCAGCTTGGCATGCCCACATGTACCTTTTTTTCTTTTCCTACCTTTTCTTCTTCAAAATTACATGTTTAATCACAAGCACCGTGGCCTTGAATATGTTTTAAATGAGGGGAAATGGAGGGGGTAGAGAGAGAGAGGGGGGGCAGAGAGAGAGAGAGAGAGAGGGGTTTGCTTTTTCACTCTCCTCAAAGTGGATTTGCCAGAACGTGTCAGCATCACGAAAATGAGACACTCTCGGGGTATTCCGGATTTTCTCTCCAGAGAGACAACAGATAGACGGACAGGCAGACAGAACGAGACTGAGACAAAGAGAGACGGACAGACAAAAATTAATGACGAAGAAGAACTGAGCTGCCACAACACAGAACTTGCCGTTAATTTTCAATCGTTACTTCCCTCCTCTTCTCCCTCCTTTACGTTTAGCGTAGTGTCTTTGACAATGACCACCACCACCCCTCCCCCTCCGGCTCCGGAACGCAGCGGGCTTAATCAATGACCAATAAGTGGTCAGCACTAACAGGCCAGAGAACTGTCAGGCCAGTGACGCTGCCTCGGTGACTGACCAGCGAGAGGGTTGTAATTGCAGGCGTCCGCTGACCGGACGGAACCGTCCCTGAGGCGAGCACCCTCCCCGCTGCTCTGCTTTCCGTCAGTCTGCCCTAACTAAGGTTACTGTTGTAAGGACAGGATGCCCGCGGAGTTACGGAGCTCACAAAAGGTTAAATCTCAAGTGTGCAGTCTGTACCAAACGAAGCTCGAAGTCTCCAACGACTCTGGTGAAGGTTATGGGTCTGAGAGATTATTGTGGCGTCTGGGTGTAACTGGTGGTGTTGTTCTGCTGTCTAGAGCGTTTGAACAATTTGCACAGCACTTGGCTTGTTTGTTTGTGTGTATGTTTGGTTAGTTGGTTGGTTTTGTTAGTGGTGGTGGTTGTGGTGGTTGCGGTGATGAGGAAGATGGTGTTTTTATTGTTTTGTTGCTGGTTTGTTTTCTTTTCTTTTGAAGTGTTCCTTTATGGTGTCTGGGCTTTTTTTGTTTTCGTGTTGTTGTTGCTGTTGTTGTTGTTTATTGTGTCGTTTCGTTTGGTCGGTTATTTGTTTGGGTTGTTTTTTTGTTTGGTTGTTTTTTTTGTTGTTGTTTTTGTGTTTGGTTGATTGGTTGGTTGGTTGGTTGGTTGGTTGGTTGGTTGGGGGGGGGGTGTTGGTTGTTGGTGGTGGGTTTTTGTTGATGTTGTTTTTGGGTTGTTGTTGGTTTGGGGTTTTTTGGTCTTGTTATTTTGTTTGTTTGTTTTGGGGTTGTTGTTGTTGTTGTTTGTTTAGTTTTTTGTTTTTGTTGTTTGTTTGTTTTTGTTTTTTTTTTTGGGGGGGGGGTTTGAATCTCGTGTTGGCAACAGGTGGAACTGACACAACTTTACTAGTGTTTTGCCAAACAGTCTCCGTTCCCCGGTCTTTTGGGAGCTGGGTAATTCTCTTGACGTTTTGAATATTCAGACTTATGCTCCCGTGGGCGTCTGCAGAACATCTGCTCTGTTGCGCAGACGTGTCTGGGTCTGAATGTCAGTATGTTAGCAGGTGCTTCTGGCGTTCTTAATGCGATAATGCCTGGATGTAACTGCCTGCAGTAACTGGCTTTCTTGTGTTAATTTTCGGGAACCTCCTCTTGGACTTTAAAGATTGAAATGTCGCCGACCTCATTTCTGACTAAAAAAAAAGGGGGGGGGGGGGAAGAAAGAAAGAAGAAGGAAAATCATAAACCAAAATATACAATCTCTCTCTCTCTCTCTCTCTCTCTCTCTCTCTCTCTCTCTCTCTCTCTCTCTCTCTCTCTCTCTCTCAGGTCCAGTTTCTTTATTTCCAGAAACCCCATCAGGGGGTACAGGTATATATGTATACATTCAGCCAGCATGGCTACAGGTGGTCTGTAATCTGCACACTAGTCAGCAACAGCAACAAACTATTCACAGTGACGCATATATAGTTCTGTCTCCTCGTCCACATCTCTACATAGCACAGTAACAAATCAAACAAAAAAGCAACCGTTTCTTCTTACATTAGCACATATATAGTTGTGCCTCCTTGCTCACATCTATAGTAGACGCGCGCGCGCGCACGCACACACACACACACACACACACACACACACACACGTCTAAGGAAGGAGGGGGAAGGGGGGGCGGGCCTTAGGACGTTACTAATCGGTGGATCCTAACGACACACACACGCACAAACTGCTACCCGACTAATGTGGGTCTTCACGCGGGGACTGGGACACCCCCATTTTTTCTGGTCGAGTTAATGACCACACTCCACCACCAGGAACAAAAACAAACTCCGTCCCAATGTCGTTAAAGCTGACGCACGTGAAAAACGTGGCAGTGCCCGTAAAATAAGCATAATTAGAGACAAAGCAGCTGTGCCTGACAGACTGGTCCCGAGACTGTGCTACCTTTTCAGTCCCTCCCCTGGGGCTGGGAGACGGTCGTTGGCTGCTGGGTCCGGCGGGTTTCGTGAGACATCGTCATGTAATGGTGATTGTCCACGGTGGGCGAGAGGCGGCTGGGGAGTGATCATCGCAAGCCGGACAACACCGAGAGTACATTATTACGGAGTAGGAGAGTACTGTCGCCCGAAAATTATCCAGAGCCAGATAGGAGACTGTTTTTAGGGTTTCTTTTCCGAAAGAAATGGACGGAGATCATTCGGCTTCTTGGCCCCGACTGTCTGGAACTCCTTGCCAGTCGAACTTCAGCCTTCAGCCTTCACTGCCCATGTTTAAATCCCACCTGAAGACTTTTCTTTACCGTCAAGCTTTTGTTGCTTAACTCCTGCTGAGTCTGCTCATGTGTACGTTTAGTCCTGATGTCGCTGCACCTGCCAGATTGGATGTTAGACTGTGTGAAAATAGTGTGTGTGTGTGTGTGTGTGTGTGTGTGTGTGTGTGTGTGTGTGTGTGTGTGTGTGTGTGTGTTTTAAGCGCAGCGAGTCCTTTGCATTTGGAGAGCAGCGCTCTATAAAAAACTATGTTGCAGCAGCAGTAGTAGTAGTAGTATATGTTCTCCTTAAGAAACTCAACACAGAACAGTTGGGTGTTCTGGGTTTTCTGGTTGTTGTTGGTGGTGGTGTAACCATCCGACTTCTTTCGCTTTGTTCACAAGGAGGAAAACGTATAACATGCCAGCGTGCACATTTAAATGCACCTGGATACTAGAGGTGTAAAGACAATAGACTGTATAATAAGATCAATCGAAAAGAAATGCAAAACACTACCCACACAAACAAAGGAAAGGAAAAAAAACAGAAAGAGATATAGTAGTTGTGAGAACTGATTATACAATGGTTTCTTGTTGTTTTTAATTGTTGTTTATCTAAATGTTTATTGAGATCAAAAGCCCACGATTTTTAATGGTTAACAGTTGGGTGTTGGTCATTTCGGGATTTAACGTAAATTTCCACCACATACGTTTGATTTCAAGGAAAGGGCAAGGAAAACTATAGCACGAATATTTGGCTCCAATCCAGGATTCGAACTCACGACCCGAGCATTGAAAGTCCAACGCTCTACCATTCGACAATACCGGTTCCAGAGAACACTTGGCCAAAAAGACATGACTAACAGAATGGGGTAGGGGTTGAGGCTGTGTCAATGCGGAAACAGTATTGTTATCTACGATGGGGAGTTGTGAGTCTTCAGAGTAAGCGAGTAACTAATTTTCATAGTCGAGAGCTATGAGACTGTCCTTCACGTTCAAACAACGAATTCAACCAAGCTCCCCCATCCCACCACACACACACACACACACACACACACACACACACACACACACACACACACACACAAAACTCCCCCCATCCCCCGACCCCCTCCCTCACCCCTTTTCGTCGATTCTACGACAGATCTGTTTGTTTGTAAGTCGACGTAAGCTGTCAAGATTAGATCTGTTGAACTGCAAAAAAGTTATGCCCGCGAAAAGGACAAAGATTTCATGGAGCCGGGGTGGCCGAATGGTAAAGCTGGGCCCCCAATGCTCGGGTCGTGAGGTCGAATCCCGGCTGGGGCCACATCTTTGTGCTGGCCTTTTTCTCGTTGCCCTGTCTCTGATATCACCCATACGTGGTGGAAAAGGACGTAAAACTACCAAACAACCAACAACAGACACGTTTCAAAATAAAGGTTCCTCTTGTTGCGACCAGAAAAGGACCAAACCACGCGTTCTCTGTCGTTTTAATGGACTCTCCTTCTCTGCGTTATGATCCCCTCCTTCCAAACAGATTCCCTGACCACAGACGATGGTCGGTTTAAAGTCTTGGCACACGTCCAGCTTCAGAGCTAAGGACCGGGGCATTGTTCTACGGGAAGTGTTAATGTGGCGACTGATTCGCCGCTCCGTGCAAATGGGATCACGGTAATCTGGCCTCTTGCCGCCGTAAGGTGCGAAAGGCCCAAAGGCCACTCGCCCTGACTTGACTTTCCACAAGTTTTACGAGCCCTGCCGAGTGGCACGATGTAGGACTTCGTCCAGTTAATATGACAAATGGCGATTTTTTGGAGGTACCCCCTCCCAGATCAGTCATGTTGGCTGTGCTTCCCTCATAACGCTGTCGTGATGTACTGTACGTTGTCAGGACAATGTACTTAATTACAGTGGGAGATTACAGGACGGAGATTAGGTTTCCTGACCAACTTTCTTTAACAATTTGGTCACGGCCGTAATGTAAAATGAGTGAAAAGACAAACTGCAGTGGTATGGAGGTTTCTAAACAAAGATAAATGTTTTGCGTAGCTCCTAGATTCACGGTAATTTTTTTTCTCGAAGAACACGAGTCAAAAGGCAAGCTGTAGTACTCAAGGTTTAAAGACGAATAATAGCACGGTTCTGTGCACGTACCTTCTAAGTTTATGAGATTTTTCCCAGAACATCTCAGACAATACGTAATTTCAAGTCTGTAAACATTTTAATGTAACACGTGTGGACTTCTGTAAATACCTTGGTGAACTGCAATGACAAGAAGGATTTCTAATCCTAGTGCTCGTGGCTGAGCGAAGGACACTCTGTGATGAAATGCTGACGGTGTCGTCTATAAGATCAAGAAAATAGAAATATTTCATAAGAGACGAGACATCGTGTGTTCAGAAACCCACAAACCTGCACGGACATTAAATCTGTCTGGCCCAGCACTGGCCCCTTGCGGTGATTTAAGGAAACCCCGGAGGCGCTTCCTTCCAACACACCATATTCAAACCCACACTTTCTTTTACCCGGGTGGCAAAGGAGGGGGAGGCGGAAAGGGGGGGGGGGGTCCTCAAAGTGAAGCGGGTCCAGGTCCTCCCCGCCCAGTTCCTGTTTAAATAGCAGCCACCCAAATAAAATTGGCCGACTTATATTTATCGTCCCAGGACGAGCTCTGACCGAGGGAAGCCAATGCATGGGCACGAAGCTTGTCCAATAAATATGGGACGGAGATGGGCGGACAGAGATGGAGGTTGTGTGGAAGGCGGCAAATATTGCTGTCCCGACGGAAGGACCCGGCGTGTGTACATGCGGCCAAAATGATGTCAAAGGGGCTGTTTGAACTTTGACGGTTGGAGATCACAAGAAGCTGGGGCATGGAAGGTTCCAGGAATGAGGATACTGAGGAAGATGGGCGTTGGACGTTTTAATGTTCGGATCGTGAGTTCGAATCCTGGCTTGGAGCTGACATTTATACCGGGTTTTTTTCCTCGTTGCCCAGTTTTTTTTTTTATATCATTCTTATGACGTGGACGTGGGGAAAAGGACGTTAAACCCACAAGCAGCCAACCAACTGGGAAAAGAGAGTAGATTTTACCCAGACGGGCATCCTCATAGTTTTACAGTTTCACTGCTGAAATTGTGCTTTTATTATTGTAATAATTAATGTACTGCTAGTAATATAGGGAATAAATTTCACTTACACAGGCGATATTATTGGCCTGTACAAAAGTTTCACTGCTGAGGTTGTGTTTTTGACATTATAATAACAGTTTACTCTCTGTATGCTAAGTTCCCCATTTGGGACCTTCGTGTTCACAACGTTTGGCTGCAGAGGTCCCATTTACAGTATCGCGAGCTTTCTGTTTGTATTCTCAATCATGACAACATAAAGTGCACAACTAAATACGTATCAAGCAAAACAGATTTCTACCAGCCGGAGGGAAGTAACCAGCTGTTAGTATGCTACTGGGAAAAATGTCAGTATAAAGAAAGTTTTACTGCTAATACTGTCGATACTCTTTTCAGATACAGACCAACAAAGCAGTTCCCCGCTTTGGCACCAAAATACTAGTTGGCTACGACATTTTATAGGCGAGTGTTTTATCTCACTTTTTAATAAATCGCAGAGCTGGCGGTGACTCATTGTCGTAAACCATTCTGACTTCCTTCCTTTTTTTTTTTTTCTTTACCTATTTGTGGACATAAATCATTCACACAAAACTCGCTGCAAATTTCCATCAACGAGCAGTATAAAACTATGCTTCACTTTTTTACACCTCACATAGAAAGAATACAAACTGACAAAGAGGGAGCGGGAGATGGGACATCTGTGTGTATTTTAGAAATTAGATTCATGTGAAGACGGAGGAGAAATTTATTGCCTCAGTCAACGGCTCATTTGTTCCAGCGACACTGCCATCCATCAGGAGCGTTCCAGACTCTGCCAGCCACCTGTTTTTTGGGGCGCGAGCCGAGGTGTGACAGACTAATGCCGTTGTGCGTGCGTGATTACACATTCATTCATTACTCGGTTCCCCGTCGCCTGCTGTGTGTCACCTGGGGATTTGGTGAGCCTTACTCCCCTGAAAACGCCACTCCAAATTAAGTGCGCGCGTGTGTGTTTTTTGCCCTCGGAGTGACGCTTGCGTCATAGAGTCTGAGAGAGGTATGAAAGGGAGGTGAGGACGTGCAAAGAACAGCTTCTCTCTCTCTCTCTCTCTGGTGGTGGTGGGGGGGGGGTTTAACGTCCTTTTCCACCACATAGGGTGATATCAAAGACGGGGCAATAATGAAAAAGCCGGCTAGCACAAATATTTGGCCCCAGCCGGGATACCAACTCACGACCCGAGCATTAGAAGTCCAAAGCTCTACCATTCGGCCACCCCGGCTCCCCAGGAGGGGGGGAGGGTGCTTTGGTGAACTGGTAGGAGACAATGTGCTCCGGACGGTCTGCAAAGAAGTTTCAGTGAACAGAACATCAAAACGTTTCATCATCATCATCATCATCATCATCATCATCACTCTCTCTCTCTCTCTCTCAATCACACACACACACAAACACACACACACACACACACACACACACACACACACACACACACAGATTTCCCTTGTTTATGCAGCGTTGCTTAAAAAACAGTTACGTCAATAAATACTTAACAGAAAAAAATGCCTCGCTTGGATGTCCCGTATTTGGCAATACCTCCGATAAAGAAAGCAATATTTCAAAGGCTTATGGGAGAAGGGGAGGCGTATCTGGGATTAGTACACATTTGCTCGCGTTTTCCTTTATCTGTTTTTTCTTCTTTTCTTTTTTTTTCTTCTTCTTCTTCTTCTTCTTTTCCCTTTTACTTAACAAGCTGCTGAATTTTTCGTCCAGCTTTTTGTTTTTCTTTCTTTCTTGATTATCCTGTGTTCTGGTGGGTTTCGTTTTTGTTTTCACGCTTTCAGCTCCCTTTTAACTGCCTCTATCCTCATTTATACCCAATGCCTCGATCCCTCCTCCCATGGTACTACTATGATTTCTTCTTGACTCTGGTGGACATGTTACAAGTAAACAGGCTCCAAACAAAGCCGTTAGATTCGAACAGCGTGTGATCAAGTCAGCACAGTTTTCTCCGTCCCCCCGCCTCCCCCCCCCCACCCCTACCCATCTCCCCAGCCCCATGGGCCGTTTCTCCCCCGTTGTTCTTAGTGAGCATCTCGCTGGAAAATTTAACTTTGCTGGTGGAGCCAGTGACGGATATCGGTGCACAAACTCCAAATCTCCCCCTCAACACACACCAGATTACATTTCTGAGCCGCTGCCCCGTTTTCAGCTGAGTTCTTCTGGAAGCCCACAGATCTGGCCAAAAGCCTTCCTGGTGTTTCTTCTCAAGCAGCAGAATAAGGTCAACGTTTGAAATACATGGCACGCACTTGACAGAAATCGAACGGCAAGGCAGAGAGAAATAACTTGTTTGTCATTGTCATTCATCATCTCCGCGTGAACTTGTGATAAAGCCCAAAAAGAGAGAGAGAGAAAAAAAAAACTCGTACGGGGGAACCTCGGTGTAAAGCAAACACAACTCTTATCACACAATGTTTCTACGAATTATTTGTCCACTTAGGCACTGTCTTGTCGAGTGTGGTCATCCATCATCTTGGCTTAAGACTGCGGCAAAAACAAAGAGGGTGGGTGGGTGGGTGTTTGGGAGTTTAACGCCCTTTTCCACCACGTAAGGGTGATATCAAAGACGGGTCAACGAGAAAAAGGCCAGTACAAATATTTGGCCTCAGCCGGGATTCGAACTCACAACCGGAGCAGCGGCAAAAGCAAGACCGGTGAACTGCAGGATAATAAACATTATAGGCAGCACTCTAGTAGGAACCGCAGTGCACTGTCTGAGCAAAAAAAATTGTCTCAAGCAAAAATAAATTCGCATTCCTGAAAGGCCTTAGGGGTTTAACGGTGCCATTCGTCATAATCACATAATTTGCACACCCGGAGCCAACATCAGATCCCTCAAACTGGCGTTCTTACGACACGGTCAGGATGACATACCTCAGGATGACATACCTCAGGATGACATACCTCAGGATGACATACCTCAGGATGACATTCTAGCAAACAACAGAAAGGTGGGGGGAGTTTAGCCAATAAACCCGTCTTGTTTAAAAGAACGAAAGCACTTCGGACCAAGGACCGGGAGACCCGAGTTCGAATCCTAGCCGCGGCAAGCGGGAATTTTCCTAACTAGGTCGGCGTCTACGCAGAGCGGACGTGCTATGGGTCCAGTGGGAGAGGCGGTTGCCATACAACTGAGACTCACCAACTCCACGGGTGCGATTTTAGGGTTGCTGTTCCCTTGTTATGATGTGGATGATTACACGGTCGGAACCACAGATGCCGTAGTTCCCGGGCCTGGTTAACGCCGGGATATGTATGCCAGGAAGCCCGGAATGAAGTCCCAAACCACTTGGACCTCCACAGCATCACCATACCATCATCCTCAGCCTGATCTTCGAAATTGCCCCCAACTTCCGAGCCTTCCGTGGATTCCACCCATGATCTGGGAGAAACGCCACTGGAGCTGGCAAAGAGTTGGGGCAGCAAAAAAAAAAAAGGAATAGTGATGAGTTCGACGCCGAATTTCGGCGAGGGGCCTAAGGAAAACTGTGCTGACTTGATCACACGCTGTTCGAATCTAACGGCTTTGTTTGGAGCCTGTTTACTTGTAACATGTCCACCAGAGTCAAGAAGAAATCAAACGCGGCCAGCCTGGCAGTCTGTGTGAAATTTAGCAGCCAGTAGGGATAAGGGGAACACTTCATAACAATATTGATTTCAGGAAACGATCAGTTCGCGGGATTGCTTCTAGATTTGCAGTGAATCAGTTCCTCCATTTCAGTTTCAGATTCTGGTATTACGGGCTTCAAAGTAACACACCAGGCAGTACTGAAAGAACAAATGTGAACCAGATAAGAGAAAGGGTGTGTTGCTAACGTCCAATATCTACAGTTCTTCCCTTACATCCTCCATGACCAGTCTGTAGATAAAACTAATCGCCTAGTTCGTTTGACCGATCTTATGACTGTTAAGGGTCACTGACACACACGCGTATACTAAAATACTGTCACGCAAAACTGATAAACTAGACAATTTCGTTTTTGGCGCTGTACGCAAGAAACTAGCCAGAAGGTCACAACTTTTGCACAGTAGGTCACAATACGCTAAAGCATGGGAAGTAAAATTTGATATACCATATTTTAACCGGTCATGTGATCCACGACTTAAAACTTCAATATTGCGACATTCACGCTTTATTTTGTCTTTCTAAAGACATGAAATTCCACAGATTATACTGACAGAGAATCCTAATGTTTATGCTTATATGACAAAGTAAAAAAAATCGTGTTTTTACAATGATAGATGCAAACTTTTCCTGGACTGATGTTTCCCCCTGTCGTGTAGCATGAATAAACACGAGAAATGTTCGCACAGATCCTGTACAGCATGATATTGACCACCGCTTCCTCGCCACCCAGACCCCAGGATCAAAACTTACTCGTGTGTGACAGCGGTTTTATGGTCTGGATTTGGAAGGAAGGGGCAGACCACTCGTCGTTCTCGCGCGGGCAGGAAGACGCCGAGACCTCCCCGTGTGCAGAGATGGTGATCCCAAACTTTATCGAACAAGAAATCGAAGATGGAGAGAGAAGTTGCTTTCTGCCTAAATCGTTTTCAGAAAGGCATTTCTTGTAGCGTGGGAGAGGTTAGGGTATCGAGCTTGGGCCTGACATTTGGAGGACAGTAGTGCGGCGTTCAATTTTCCTGGCGCTTCCCCCCAGAGAAATTACAAGTGAGAAGCGGGACGCAGATTAGGTTTGTGCAAAAATTAGCTGCATAGGCAAAACTACTGTCTGAGGTGCCGTAAGTGTTTTTGAAGGCGAGCGCCCGTTGTCCGCTTTCCAGGCAATTTTCAGAGATGAGGCATACAGGGGAAAAGGGGGCTGACTTTGCTGGGACGTGTTAATACCAACGGCCTCCGACCTTGAGTCCAACACTTAGTCTGAGAAGCTATTTCGACTCTAGAATTTAATCATGTGGTGAGGATACTTCCGAAACTAGCCAATCAGCTGCTTAGAAACTGATAAGCGAAGGGAATAAAGCAGGGAGTGGGGATGGGTGTTGAGACTGCATGTATAGAGAAAACCCTGTAAGTCACGACTGACACAAAACAACCGCAATTTCTGCTGGACAATGTCAGCAGGTCCTCTGACTAGTTCAGTCATTTGCGATTACAAGTGCTACAGACAAACCCTCAGCAGTTATCTGGCCAAACCAAGACTGGTCAAATTTGTGGATTAAAAACGTTTTCTACAAAACATTCATTATCAATGATCTGAGTCAGTGACCGCCTACAATCACATGAGAAATTTCACGCACTTTACAGCCACAGCGGCCATCGAACACAACGAAAAACGAAAAAGAAAAAGAATTAAGAACAATGTAGAACTGACTATTGGATTATTCAAAAGAAGGGTGGGTGGGTGTTTGGGGGTTTAACGTCATTTTCCACCACATACGGGTGATATCAAAGACGGGGCAACGATGAAGAAGCCAGCATTATTCAAAAGAAGGTTCACCGAGTACAAAGACACACTTCTTGGAAAAAAGCAAATAATTGTTTTTAAAAAAAATATGTGGGAGGATTTCTTGCACAGAGTGTCTGCTTCGCTGGCCACGCCAGGCACGATTTGCACGAACTAATTTTCCCATGTAAAACCATCGTGTCAGACCCATGGGAGTCTGTCAGAAACTGAAACTGTTTATAATGGCATCGTCAGGCTGGTAAAAGTATCTTCACCAGGGACCCAGCTCTCAGTCGCCCATTTCAACATGACAATGAAGTCAGCGTTTCAAAAAACCCTGACACGACACACAAAATGAGGAGCAGGTAGAGACCACGTGGGAGGATATGGCATGCTTTTTGTGATACGAGTGTGTGGAGAGAACGTCTGCACGGCTGTCTGTGTCCACATGCTTCTAATAAGGAACTCCCGTCGCCCGTCTTACGGTGTCCTCCAGGGAACCATAGACATGGCCATCTAGTCTGTGCTGGTGATTCGGAAGGGAGCCACTTAGTCTACTTCTAAAGGCAAGGCTCCTCTCATCTTTGCTCCCAGTATGCGTTTATATTTTGCCCTTGGTCGTTCCGCAGCTACGAGCTTGGTTTTTCCTTTGCTGTACCTTCTGTGAGCAGTGGCAATTTTAGCTAACCCTATTTGGGGGGCTTCATTTTACCAAGGGATAATCAAGTTTACCTCGGTTGGGTGAGTATTCTGACACCAGCAGGATCCATGCCAGGCCTTTGCTCCTACGGAAACATTATCGTGCAGCGCTTCCAGACAATGCTTGCTGGCATGGGGTGGCCTCAGCCATTCTATCTGTCCCAGAGCCTGCGCCGCCTGTATCGACACTAGTGATTAAAACAGCTCTCGAGAGTGCGTGTTTGTTTGAGTGCTTCACGTCTTTTACTACCACATTATGGGTGATATCAAATGGCCGGCACAAATATCTGGCCCAAGCCGGGATTCGAACTCACGACCCGAGCGTAACTCGGTTAGCCAGGTTTCTCCAGCTCTCGAGGACTGGTGCAAGAAAACGTCACTCAGTCAGTGGCTTGCTTACCCAGCGTGCAGACGAACCGAACGCTAATTGGTCACCCGAGATAAGAAATGGTTAAAAATTGCTTGCAGCACAAAGGAAGCAGCTTGCGTCCGGTTGTCGGTCCCCTGACAGGCCAATGTGCGCTGAATAGGCAGCTGGATATCATGTCTTCATAGGGATCTCAGAAGACCCAGCTAGTAGAGGATGCGGTGATGGTCAAGAAACCTCATCCCGATTTCAGCTTTCCTTATAAGTCCTTCGGAAATTAGTTTTGTGTGACCTTTCGCAAATAGAGTAGTAAAAAAATACAGCAAGGGGTGGTGGTGGGTTTGGGGTGGAAGAGGCGGGTACACTGAAAATTGCAAACGGTCCTGTTGAGAAAAGTTACTTTCGCAAAGCAATTCTTCTAAAAATTATCATCTTCGGAAGTTATCCTTGAAAATAAGTTCAGAAGGTGTGCTGCAGAGGTCTTTGTTCCATAAAAGGCCGGTCTGACCTGAGCAATGCACCCCTGACCTTCACAACATGCAAACAAATTTCTGGACAAAAGCTGAAAACTACACCTTAGAGGAAAAAAGAGCAGCTCGACATCCCACAAAACAGCTGGCTTCCAACACATTCTCATTGGATTTATTTCTTTAAATTGCCTTTCCATTGTACTTTTAGGACACCGCTTTGTCCTGTTAGCGAGGTCGTCGCTCAGAATGCTGCACGTGTTAGGTCATGTTCATGTCTGACGTGCCAGGTCCCAGAGCGAACACATTTTTGCGCCGGAACCAGGGCAGCTCGCCTGAATGAGCTCATTGGCTTTGGGTGACAACCATTGATCCTTTTTGCATTTCCGAGATCGGATTTGGAAAAATGCATCCTGAAGTGTTAAAGACGCTATCGGCTGCAAATCTCTGCCACTTGTGCAGATTTTTCTCCTTTTTTTTCACATTTAGAAGCTTTTTTCCCTTGTAGAAACAAGCATCAGTGTTGATCCTCCTCTCTCACTTTTTCTTCTCTTTAGGAGGGTGAGGGAGTGCAAGGGGGGGGGAGTGGAGTCAGAGTGGCTAATGATCTGTATGTTTTGAGTTCAAATCCCCGTCGGGTTGAAAAATAATCAAAGGGAAATTCCTTCAAGAAAGTTTCCTTGAAAAACACAGTTTGTTCATCATTTCATTTCACTTCATTCATTTCACTTCCTCCCCGGATAACCCTTCCATGAACCTCTACGAACACTTTTCATGCGAATGACACCCAAGTCTCGTATAAGATACAGCCATCTACGTCACTGTCCGATTCCCAGGCTACAAACGGTAACATACCGTGTATACTGCTATGTGATCATTTTCAACTAACAAGCCCATCAGGACAGTCCCCCTGTGGTCCTCATATTCCACTGCAGCATGCGACCGACCCGTAGATATGACAGTACAATTTTGTATCCAAAAGGCCATTAGCCTCGTGTTGTGCTGTTCAGTTTCAATGTTTGTGGCTCGCGGATAGTAACTCAAAGTTCTCTCGAAGTACCATAACGTTACCTGTGGGTAACAGCAAACTGGACTAAATATTTGACCTAGTATTAGTAGTCACGTGAAAAATGTCCTTCAGTCTCCCGTCCGCTCTGGAATTCGAGATATTTTCGAAGGGACAATAGGTAGTACAGACAAAAGGAAAAGGGGAAAAAACACTTCAACGTCTGTGAAGAAAATAGCAAGAACGGATAGTGACAGTGTTGTTGTTATTGTTGTTTGTTTGTTGTTGTTGTTGCTGTTGTTGTTTTGGGAGTTTTAATATTTGTTTGTTGAATTTTTCGTTGTTGCTGGGTTCTTGTTTGGATTTTTTTTTTTTTTTTTTTTTGGGGGGGGGGGGAGGGCGGGGCACATGACTTCTGTCAGACTAACGGCAAAAATGGCGGTTGAGTGGGTGGGTGGGTGTTTTGGGGTTCAGTTAACGTCCTTTTCCACCACGCACGGGTGATATCAAAAACGGGGCAACAATGAAAAATCCAGCACAAACATTTGGCCCCAGCCGGGATACGAACTCACGACCCGAGCGTTAGAAGTCCAACGCTCTACCATTCGGCCACCCCGGCTCCCCATATGGCGGTTGAAGCTACAGGGCCTAACCTACAGTTTGGGGGGGGGGGTGTTTGTTTTGGGGTTTTTTTTTGTTTGTTTTTTTTTGTTTTGTTTTTTGTTGTTGTTGTTTTCGGCAAACGGACTATACATACATACTTACTTACTTACTTACTTACTTAGGCCTGTCACCCCTACTGGGGTATAGGCCGCCTACAACAGCCCGCCAGCGTCCTCTGTCCTGGGCAATTGTCTCTAGCTGTCTCCATATGATAGCAGTGTCAGCTAGTGTAGAAAGGGTTAAAACGACTACGACCATGAATAAGTCGGCGCCTTACTGCTAACGATGAATGAGCTGTGTGCCAACAGCGACACCTAAACCACCTGGACGAAACGCGCCAAGGCAACCCATCCCTCCTGAACGCGAGAGGAAAAGCAAGTCTGATCGTTGTGTGTGCGTACAGTGCATCCAGACAAACACAGACGAGGGAGAGACATGCCGTCAGGCGCGGACCCGCCACCTTGGTCCTAATGAAGTAGGGACTTGCAGACTCCCTCCAGACTCGTACGCATACACGAGCCGCAGTCAGCTGGAATATGCATGGTCTGGGGCGTCCATGCGAAACTCCCGTATTTTGGTCTGTTCGAGGGATAGTCCCAAACTGTCCACTGTATTCAGTCATCGAAACTTTTCCGTACCCTTTTTTGTGCGTTGTTAGTATACGGGATCCTCTGTCAACAGAAGCCTGAGAAGGATTACGCAATATTTATGACGTCCATTCTCCCCCCCCCCCCCCCCCAAGAAAAAAAAATTGTTCATCGGTGGGAGGAACATTGTCTGACTTGAAAACGCATCTGTTCCGGCTGGCTTTCGACTGGGCCCACTTACCTCCTCCTGATTCATCTGCTCTGTGTGTGTGTGTGTGTGTGTGTGTGTGTGTGTGTGTGTGTGTGTGTGTGTGTGTGTTTGCATATTTGTTTGATATGAGTGCGAGAATACGCGCACTGAGTCACTTTGTGAGAATTTTGCGCTATATAAGTACAATTCATTATTATTATTATTATTATCATTATAATCAAACTCTAAAGTTGAGTTTGAATCCCGGCTGTGAGCCAGAGATTTATGCTGCTTTTTCCTCATTGCCCCATCTTTGACATGACGTGGAAGAAAAGCGCATCACGCAACGACTGATCCAACCAAACCGGCAAACAGTTTAACTAATCCAAACTTCCTGGTCTATTCTTTCTTGCGTCAAAATAGTCAGTTAAAACTCATATCAATACGCCGAGAGAGTGAGTGAGTGAGTGAGTGAGTGAGGCTTAACGACGCACAAGCACCAAAGACTAATTCGCGGCTAATTGTGTCTGCACTACGTGAAGAAAGAAACGTAACGTTGGACATCTGGGCCCGTGTGTAAAACTCGAAGTTAATTTAGCCCACGGCTACGGACCTAACCCAGACTAGACAAAAGAAACTCCAAAACAAAATTAAATAAACAAGGAAGCGAAGAAAGAAAGACAAAAAAATCCTTCTATAACGGCATAGGCACCTTGCTGGATTGGGCCCGCTTCTTGATTTAAAACAAAAAAAACAACAGAAAATTTAACCCTAGAGCTAGTTTCGTTCGAGGTTAGACTCTAACCCAGGGCTAAAAACCCTACCCTCGACTATTACATACGGGCCCTGATGCAAACGGGTCTACCGGGCAGTACATATGAATACGCCGGTTCACTCGGCTAAAGTAATGTTTCCACGTGTAGTAGTACTAGTAGTAGTGCTTATTAATGCGTCAAGTCCAGGGATCTCTAACTATGGCAGTCAGGAACGTCCAATGCTGTCTTGTCGAGTGCTTTGTGGAGCCGGAACTCAGCCATCCTCGAGTCCCTGAGGAAATTGGGACGGGTGTCTGAGATGATGACGTCAAATTTAGGTTCTAGTCACAGTCTGACGCGACTAACCTAATCATCTCCTCAACTTCGTCCACAGTAAAGTCTTACCAAGTTAGCAAAGTTCTTTCCAGCCGATCCGATCCGATCCCAACGTGTAATACGGCCTTGAAAGAAAGTATAAGTTTTGCTAAGCGTGACAGTCAGACCAGTGCCGTTGTGGTGGGTATGTTAGGGTGTGAGTCACTTCTGTACATTCACGACTGAAAATCACACGATGGTCATAGCAGTTGTGTAAATTGTAATACCTCGTACAGACCAAAAATGGACATTTTCAGATTGTTGATGTATCATTTTGTCAAAAAATAAATGTTAAAGGTAAAACTTTTGCGGCATACTTGAAAGGAAAAAAAAAAACATGTAAAGAATATTTCGAGGGGGAAAATATGTTGAGGCGTCTTTCAGAATGCAAAAAAAATGCCCAAGAATTTTTTTTTTAAACATCACGTGCATATTTCCGCGAACATCTGGCGATATAAGTTTATACAACGGTTCATTCAACCAAACTTTTACTCTAAGATCAAGACAGCTATCAAATTCAGTTTCTTGAAAACAGTTTTTGGCGAGACGCGAAAAACAGAACGCAGCCTATCTACACCTGTCCCTGTTTTTATTGCAGCCTCAGCAACTTTCGTATAAAAAAATGCATTGTAGGATAGACTTTAAAAAAAAACTGCAGCTTTCATACAGTTTCGGCATCTTTTACAAAAAGAAAAAAAAAATGCCTTGCAGCACAGACGCGTAATACTACCAACTACAGCTGCAGCCTAGAAAGTGGGAGGGAAAACTACATGGACGTGTCTGCAAGATTTGACGTGTATCACCGAAACATGCAGAAGGGAGGGGGGGGGGGATCGCTCGTATGATTGGGTAAACTCGCTAGTCAACTTGCTGTGATGCCATGTGTCAATAGTTTTCGCTTGGGTCAGTAGCCTGGATTGGGAAGGATCCAATTTCCTCACTCCGGCACCGCAGGCACGGAGCCGGTGTTGTCCTGTAATCAATACCCTTCCTGAAATGTGCAACGGGGGCGAACTCGTAATACGCAGGAAACCCTACACAGACGGTGTCACGGTGTAATCAAACCCTGTTTGTTATTACGTCGTTGTATTGACCAAGAGAGACAAATCGAAAAAGTGGTGTGCGTGCGTGCGTTGTGTGTGTGTGTGTGTGTGTGTGTGTGTGTGTGTGTGTGTGTGTGTGTGTGTGTGTGTGTGTGTGTGTGTGTGTGTGGGTGGTACAATTAGAGAGACGGACCAATTTACTTCTTTGTCAGAAAAGCGTGTCTCAGTACTGAAACATGCCCCTCAATGGGCCGGTTCTCTGCGTGCGTGCGTGCGTGCGTGCGTGCGTGCGTGCGTGCGTGCGTGCGTGCGTGCGTGTGTGTGTGTGTGTGTGTGTGTGTGTGTGTGTGTGTGTGTGTGTGTGCGCGTGCTTGAATATCAAATTGCACATTGCAT
The DNA here is from genome assembly GCA_018292915.2 of Batillaria attramentaria. Classification (NCBI taxonomy): domain Eukaryota; kingdom Metazoa; phylum Mollusca; class Gastropoda; family Batillariidae; genus Batillaria; species Batillaria attramentaria. The sequence continues at coordinate 168,598 of JACVVK020000007.1, read as the reverse complement.
GGACCGGGTTTGACGGACAGAGGAGTCTGTGATACTGTATTAATGTGATGAATTTATATTTGATGTATTTTGATAGCTCTTTTAATTGGGTCAAATTGTCATTATTAAGGAAAGTAATTAAGGTGACATTTAACCGAAATCTTTGTCTAATTTTAAAGTGTGTTTAAATATTAGTGTATGTGTTTTTCATTTCATGTCGCAAGTATTGTCTGCTTGTTCGTTGTTGTTGTTGTTGTTGTTGTTCCACCGTAACCGAATTTCCCATTTGGGATAATACAGATTTATTTGAATATGAAATTAAAACATGATGAAACCTGCACAGCTTATTTAAAACGTTTGCATCAACGTTTGAACATGTTAAAGGGGCGTTCTAACGGGTTGACTGTTCAGTAAAGACTGAGCACGTTCATGGGATTGTACTACCACCACACATAATTATTTTTACACATGCATACATTTATTTATTTTTTATCTCACCACTCTCTTTGCAGATCGAGATTGATTTGATCGTGTTGAGTGACACATACAGCAGCCCTTCAGGAGGATATAACATTTAATGTTAAGATCGTTCTTCTGCAGCGACTTTGAGAAACCCGGCTGTCAGACACGGCACGGGACAGAACTGAAATCTATCTTTCAGGAACCTGCACATGAAACGACTCAAATCATTACATACTTTTCCAGATGAAGTAAAATCTTATTGGCTATCTGTTTCAGGAGACAGATTCCAAAGTGTCCTTCCATCAGTCCCCTTCCGGTTTCTGGAACTATGTTCAATTTTCGGCTTACTTGACAACTACAAATCCAGAATTCGAGACAGATTACTAGCGCTTCCAGCCAGTGCAATCAAGCATGAAGAAGCAGTCTGGAAAAGTTTGCATAACAATTGGCTAATAACACGCTCCATTTCATTTGTGCCAGCTACTGATCCGCTGCATGGCTGTATTTCAACTCTGCAGACTCCGCCCAAACAGAAGAAAGAGGGGAAGGACGGGGGGATGGGGGGTCTGCGGTGGGGATGTTAGTTTTCCTGTGCATTAATTGGGCCGCCATTTTTTCGCGAGATCAAAGCCTGTCTGCAATGTTGGGACCATCCTTCCCAAGATTCCAAACCGATAAGAGTTCAATTTCCTGAAAGTTACGGGGGGCCATGCTGATTGGCTGATAGAATCACGCATGCGCTGTCTGGGTGGTGGCTTAAAAATGACCACGCAACGATGCAAGATAACAGATGGAGGGGAAAGGTTTCCAGTTGAGGTGAAGTTTTTGGGAGAAGAAATTAGTCGAATCGCTTCAATTTTCAGTTTTTTGGGGGGAGAACAGCAAGGAGAGAGGAGGAGCTCTGTTGTGGGGCCTGGGAAAAAAGAACTAGGCTGCATTTTGTCGGGTTGACGTGGCCCGGTGTGCAAAAACGACAATTTATCGTCGGGGTGCAAAAAAAAAAAAGTGTTTATGAGAGAGAGAGAGAGAGAGAGAGAGAGAGAGAAAGAGAGAGAGAGTCCCTCTCGTGAAAATACACCTTCCTGAATGCGCGACATTGCAATTTAAGTCACAGACAAGTCAAGTCAAGTTTATTTTTCCAACCCTCTGGGGGAATAGGAAAACAAAAGGAAACATATGGAAATAAAACTGAGACAACGAAAATATCAACAACAACAAAACAACAACAACAAACAGAAAAAAAAACAACAAGAGAACAACCAGCCGAACAAAACAAAATCAGGAACAAAGCATATTATACACACACTCGCACATACTACTAGCTGCATATAAACTCACATAAGTACGGGAGAGCCGGGGTGGTCGAATGGTAGAGTGTTGGACTTCTAATGCTCGGGTCGTGAGTTCGTATCCCAGCTGGGGCCAAATATTTGTGCTGGTTTTTTTTCATCGTTGCCCCGTCTTCGATATCACCCTATGTGGTGGAAAAGGACGTTAAACCCCCAAACACCCACCCTCCCTCACATAAGTACATAAGTGCTCATGTCTGTCTAGACACCATCAAAATTTATCTTAATGCAATACAACACAGAATAACATTGAACCAGTCCAAAAATTAACAAACGAAATAAATCTCAAAGCCAGTGAACGAGATACAGCTCAATGCCAAGACTGATTGACCCTAGGATAATTGAATCACTGTTTCCGTTTCAATAAACAGAATAATTCTCTCCCGAGGCATCTCTCTCTCTCTCTCTCTCTCTCTCTCCACACACACACACACGCACACACGCACGCACGCACGCACACTTTTTACCACAGTACTACCTCACACCAACCCCACCCAAATCCCAACCCCTCACCCACAATTTTCTTAGTTTCGCCTCTCTCTCTCTCTCTCTCTCTCTCTCTCTCTCTCTCTCTCTCTCTCTCTCTTGTGTGTGTGTGTGTGTGTGTGTGTGTGTGTGTGTGTGTGTGTGTGTGTGTGTGTGTGTGTGTGTGTGTGTGTGTGTTGTTCCTGCATAAACATGATGTAAGTTTTAGTTAGCATTGCTTGTGTTTTGTTTTACACTTGATGTTTGCTTTACTTAATTTGGTTCATGTAGATGTAAGCAAGAACAGGTTTGGAATTTGGGCCTGCGCGCCTATAACCTCTTTCCTTGGAAAATGAAGTCTCTCTCTCTCTCTCTCTCTCTCTCTCTCTCTCTCTCTCTCCCCCCCCCCCCCCCTCCCCGGCGGCCAAACCAGTACGCAGAACGCAGTTTTAGCTTATGATTACCACAAGGAGCAGCTTCTCCAACTGATCATACGAACCGATATTTCCTGTCAAGAACATCACGTGGAAGGGACGGAAATTCGAGACCAGTAACTCCGCTTTCACTGGAAATTATCAGCCCTTGAAAATTCATTTTTGCGAGCTTCACTGATTCGGCTAGCCACGTCAACAACCTATTATTCTTTTTTTCAAAATACTTCCGTGTAATATTCATTACACGGACTGCGATTTTCCTTCGTAGTCAGTTCGTGCGGGGGAAAAAAAATTGTGAATGGAGCTTTAAGTGGAGTGAATCCGCCCCTGGAGACATGTAGCATTGTTACAGTGCAAGCCGATAAAAAGTAAAATGACAGGGTAGAGGGAGTGAGAGAAGAAGAAGAAAAAAAGAGCCTGGAAACCCTATCGAGACTATGAATTTTCCTCCCATATCGATTTTTTTTTCTTTTTGTAGTTCGGAAAGTTCGAGAATGCCCACTGGGCAGCACGGGCAATTGCGCGTTGTTGCGCCAAGCTCTTTACAGTGGGGACTGTAAATTCTATTTTAAAATTGAATCTTGAGGGCATGGAGACGAGCCAAAGGCGGAGGGGGGGGGGTGAAAGGAGCGTGTGGAGATACGGGTTGCTGTGTGTGTCCGCCGGCAAGGCAGAAACGTTGGGGAAGGGTGGAGGAAGGCAGCGGAATGACTGATTGGACCTACATCTCTGCAAGGTATAGATGGCTGTCTTGGGACATGCTATATCGTCACGTAAATGAGAGGTTCGTACAAGAGAAATGGAATTAAATGTAGGAAGAAAAAAATGATATCGGTAATGATGCTCCGGTGATGATGATGATGATGATGATGATGATGATGATGATGATGATGATGATGACGATGACGACGACGACGACGATGATGATGACGACGATGATGATGACGATGATGATCAAATTTTAATTAAGTAGTAGTAGTACAACAGATGGGAGCAGTTTTCCCGCAGCGGAACTCCGGAGTTTTAAACGTGCACACTAAACTGACTTATGCACATTCTCTAACTCAAAAGCTTTCAAAGGCAGCACAGCACAGTCCTAATTACGCAGTGGCGGAGCAGATAAGCCCTGCAAATTTCTGGAATTCTAAGACCTTGTTGGTTGAAAACATGTTGGTTTGCAAAACTGACAAGTCGTTCAAGTAAATAGATAGTGAGCGGCACCGCTTATGTTAATGCTCAATGGGAAAAAAGTACATACTGACAGCACTGAAATGGCAGACTAGACTGGTAGGTAATCATGATATATTAAAACTACAGAAGAGAGAGAGACAGACAGACAGAGAGAGAGAGAGAGAGAGACAGAGAGAGAGAGGTTCTATTTGCCTTATAAGACCTTGTTGAATGTTCATTGTTTCTCTTAGTCAATGTACATATATATATATGCGAACTGACAAATTCACATAACAAAGGAAAGGAAGACGGAGTTTCCTGACAAAACCACACTGGGTTGGTTGGTTGGTTGGTTGTTCAGGAGTTTATCGTCCTTCTCCACCAAATGAAGGTGATAACAAAGGCGGGACACGACAAAATTGACGGTTAAATTTGTTTGCTCCCTTGCGGGATTCGAACTCGTGACCCGAGCATTGACAATCCAAAGCTCTGCCAGCTTGCATATTCCCGGTTTCCCCGACAACACCATAGACGATCGGTGCCAGTGAACAACTCAAGCAAAACTCTAATTGTAAATGGAAGACCTACGACAACGCAGAAAACAGCTCTGGTAGGTATAAGTATTCAAAACAAGAGACCGTTTTCTAGTCTTCCTTCACAGAGGACTTTCCAACATGACACTCCCCACCCTCCAACCCCCTTCCCCGGACGCCAAGACAGACAGGGGAGACAATTGCTTTTCGCCCCGCCCCTCTCTCTCTCTCTCTCTCTCTCTCTCTCTCTCTTGTAACTTTAAGACCAATCTAGGGCAGTCTTCGTAAAAGAAAATTGAGGCACACTTGCGCAAACAAGCAAGTCGTTCCTCCGGGCAATACCGCCAACACATACCCCCTCGCCCCTACACCCCCCCCCCCCCAACCCCCCTTTCCCTCCCTCTCACCCCAAAAGTCTCTGCTTGAAGAGGATGACATACATACATATATAGCCGTTAAAACAGTGTGAACAGGCTCGGGGCCACGTGTGGGTGTTGAAAGTTCTAGAATTAGATTACTGATAAAATTTTAATGAAGTCAAGGAGTAAACCTTTTGAAATTTTCAACTGGCGGTCATATCGCAGCACGTCTGACTCGACTGTCTGCTGGCTGTTTTCTTGTTGCTGTCGTCGCGGTGGTCGTCGTGCTACGCCGGAATTTCTCTGAAATGATTATTTTAAGCCTATTCAGTATCCTCTGTGGCTTTGCAAAGCAGAATCCCCCCGCACACACACACACACACACACACAACACACACACACAAAACGAAAGAAGAAGCACGCCCCTGGAAACAAAATGATCACGTGAATAACAGAATGTCGCAGCGTTTTAATTAGTCGGGCCATCGTGGAGCTGATAACTCTGTGTCCACTGCGCAGAAACCGCCGGAGGCTGCCCACGGCAAAAAGGAACCAGTGCGCCGGTATCAAGTTACTAGCAAGGAATCACACAGAAACTGCCGTCACGAAGTACTAGTGTTGCTAATAATATTCACGCTTTCGGAAAACGAATACGGTCACGAGTAGGCTCAGAGTTTATCATGTACTGAGAGTTTTAGCATCAAGCAAATAATTCTTTCTACACTGCCCGGAAATTACCGACGGCTGCCGAGGGGGGGGGGGGGGTGTCAGCAGCGTACGCTAGGAATCACGCTGAAACTGTCACGACCTACTATCATTCTTAGTATCCATGGTTTCCGAACGCAAACTGTGGTTTCGAGTGTGCAAAGAGTGTGCACAAGCAATGAAAGCTTTTGGCCAAACGGAAAGTCGTCTGTCAACGGAATGTCGTCTGCTATCCTGCATTGCTTACAAGGCTGTCTTCGGGCACGGCACGACCAGCATAACAGATATATAATTACGCTCTAAAAACTGAATAAATGAAGAAAAGTTCACGTCAGTCAACATAAAACATCGCACAAACACCGCAACAATCATTTTTGAAACATACCTGCAAGAAACAAGCCAAGCAGCATCACAGCCACGTGTTCGAGACGCCCCGCTTACAAATCCTCGGAGTAAGCTCCCTTGACGACGCCGGGAGTACCCATTATAACTGACTAATAGCGGTTATGCAAAGCGTCAGTTTCAAGTGAAATTTTCACAGTAGAAAAAAAGGGGAAACGAGGTTAGGATGGGTTTCTGTACTAGTACACTAGTTTCTAGTCGACTCTGACGGCGGTGTTCTTCAGTTGCTGTCAACGTCGTTGGGGTCGACAACAACAGGCGTGTCAGTACAACCACTGGTTGGCTGGTTGGTTGGTTGGTTGGTTCAGTTGGTTGGTTTGCTGGTTTAACATCCTTATGGTGTTTCAAAGACGGAGCAGCGAGAGAAAAAAAAAAAGCCAAAACATAGTAACTTTGGCCTCGCAGCCAGGACTCGACCGCAAAACCACCCGAACGGCATCGGCAGTCCAAAGATTCACCGGCCCGGCTATCCGGTGTACTATGGAAACACAACGTATAATAGTACAGATGGAATACACAACCATGACTCAAAAAGCAACAACCGTCTTTAAAAAAAAAGGCATAAGGGTTCATTGGTTGGTTCTTTAGTGGTTTAACATCTTTTTTTCACCACATACGGGTGATAGCAACGACAGCACAACGAGGAAAAAGCCAGCGCACCTGTTTGTTGTTGTTGCTGTTGGTGGTGGTGGTGGTGGTGGTGGTGGTGGTGGTGGTGGTGATGGTGGTTTGTTTGTTGTTGTTGTTGTTGTTTGTGGGGGGTTTTGGTTGTTGTTTGGGGTGTTTTGTTAGCTTGTTGTTGGGTTTTGGGGTTGGGTTTTTTTTTTTTTGTTTCCTTTGTTTGTTTGTTGTTGTTTTTTGTTGTTGTTGTTGTTGTTGTTGTTTTTTGTTTTTTTGTTTGTTTGTTTTTTGTTTTGTTTTTGTTTTTTTTTGGGGGGGTTGCTCTAAGTTATACGGACAGAGCACAAAAAAGCAGGAACACCAACAACAACCAAAAAAAAACGAAGAGGAAAGTAGCACACATCCGCAAAAAAGCAATAAAGTTAATAAAGGAAAGCTCTAGGCGAGACGCCGAAAAACTCAAAAACTAAACTATATTAGCTGACATTTACGAGTGCAAACCCGCTTCAAGTACAAGATGTTATAACGCAAGCTCCGTCTGCCATCATTTTCTCGTGCAGCCAGTTCAATGGTCTGCACTTTCCAGAGATAGATTCGGAAGTTATTGCACGGACAAGCTCATTACAATCAATACCACATCTCTGGGACCGAATTAATGTAATGTGCTAATCTTGTTTCTGGTCGGGACGCGGCTAGCGGCTTATTGCTTGTTGGATACATCGTGCCGATTACAGAGAAACTTGTGATGGATTTGAGGGGAGAAGGAACCGTTCAAAGACGAACAGTTTAGAAACATATCATCATGCAGAGTGCTCACTGGTCGCGTACATATCGCACGGGGCGGTCGGTGGTATAGTGGTTAAGACACTTCGTCAGCAGTGCGGAAGGTCAAGTTCGAGTCCCACTCGAGGCAAAGAATTTTTTTCTTCTCGAGCTTGTCATCGTTCATTCGGGCCGATAATAATAATAATAATAATGAATTTGCACTTATATAGCGCAAAATTCTCACAAAGTGACTCAATGCGCGTACTCCCACACTCATACCAACAAATATGCACACACACACACACACACACACACACACACACACACAGAGGGGGTTCTCTCCGGGTACTCCGGCTTCCGCCCTTACCCTGTCTTTTCCATCGTTCCTCTTACCCTGTGTGCTTCCATCTAGCTGCTTGGGTTAAGTGAAACATTGACTGCACTTCCTACGAGAATTTGTCTTCCTACGACAAATTTCTCAGCGTCCTTATCCTTATCCTCGTCCTATCTTTATCCTGTTTTGCATCCCTCCCTCCCTCTTACCTCGCGTTTCCGTCTAGCTCCTTGAATTCAGTGTGACACAGTGACTGCTCTTTCAAAATGACAATTTGGAATCCTATGACAAATTTCCCATCGATTCAATACAATTTATCCTTATCTTTATCTTTATCCTTTCCTTGTCTTCCCGCCTTTCCTCTTATCCTTTAAGCCCTAACTAACTAACTAACTAACTAACTAACTAACTAACTAACTAACTAACTAACCTCTTACCCTGTGCTTTCATCTATAGCTACTCGGACTGACTGTAACAGTCACTGTTCCTTCTTCCTACGACAAACGTCTCAGGGAGACAAAAAAATGTATTCTTATCTTTATCCTTATCATTATCCTCAGCCTTATCCTTATCCCATGGGAAGCCGGTGCGGCCGAATATGGTAGAGCGCTGGACTTCTAATGCTCGGGTCGTGAGTTTTTATCCCGGCTGAGGCCAAATATTTGTGCTGGCTTTTCCATCGTTGCCCCGTCTTTGATATCACCCGTATGTGGTGGTAAAGGACGTTAAACCCCCAAACACCCACCCACCCATCCACCCTTATCCCGTATTCCATCCCTTCCACTTGTCCGGCACTTCCATCTAAACTGCTTGGATTCAGTGTAACAGTGACGGCTTCTTCTAAATGACAGTTTGTCATCCTACAACAAATTTCCCATCGAGAAATTTGTCCTTATCTGTGTCGTTACCCTGTCTTCCTTCCATTCCTCTTATCCTGCGCTTTCGTCTATGGCTACTTGGGCTGACTGTAACAGTTACTGCCCCTTCTTCCTACGACAATGTGTCTTCCTACGACAAACGTTTCACGGAGACAAAAATGTGACCCGTTCTCACAAAAAGGACCATAAGTCGAAAATTATCAATTTTTGAGATATGTATATCACTGCAATCTACTGGTTATGCAGTTTCATTCAATATAAAAAAGCTGTACTACTAAAATTGACAGAGATATCAGCAGTTGAAGTTGGCTACTCACAAGGCGGCCATACTGACCCCGGCACTCTTTTCGCCTGTAGCGGCGTTCGGCCTGGCGCGACTTACGGTCCCTTTTGCGAGAACGGGTCAAAAATATCCCTATCTTTGCCATTGTCATTATCCTGAGCCTTATCCTTATCCTGCCTTCGACCCCTTCCTCTTACGACAAACGTCTCAGGGAGACAAACAATAAATGTATCCTTATCTTTATCCTGGTCATCATCCTCATCCTATTCCTTATCCTTATCCTGTCCTTCCATCCCTTCCACTTGTCCGGCGCTTCCATCTATAGTTTCTTGGATTCGGCGTAACGGTGACTGCTACTTGAAGGATGAAACTGGAAAGTGGGCAACAGTTAAGACGCGGGACCATCCTCGGTCGGTCAGAGGCTGATTTATAAGACAGCGGGTGATGGATACCACGGAAAGTATACAGCGAGAAAACTTTGCTCCCCCAGCTCCTATCTCTGACACTATTGATCTCGGCAGGCGGCCGTTTTCTGGAACTATTGCACCGGATATCGTTTTCCAATCCCATTCTTCCAGAGCTTGTGTCCAACACTTCGCATCTTGACACAACATCTCTGGCCTTTCTCTCCGGGGACACATTCATTTTGCGGTCGGCAATTCTTTGTTTTTTAGGCCGCGTAAACTTGCACCGGTGAAATTGCCTGTCTTTTGTGCCCTGCACTTGAGAATTACGCCGGGTGAAGTAGCCTCTTAATTCTCACTGACTTCAGGCCCTGGTGATTTTTATCCCTGTCCGATTTATTTAGCTCTGCTGGCTTTGCCTGAAGGACCGGGGACGGCCGAGCAGATTTTTGTATTCCAAGTATTTCTCTTGGGGGGGGGGGGGGGGGGAGAGGGGGGGGGACCCGCGAGTTTTCTCTTGAGCGCGAACCCTGTAATGGTACTGTGCATTTTCTCTAATGGTTGTTCCCAGCTGGGGATGAACACTTCATCTTTTTATCCTTGTCTAATATACGAACTGGCCTTTTCAAATATTTTTAATTAACGTCTGACATTGTTGAAACAGTACGGCTCCGGGGACCCGTGATTTTTTCTCTCTCTCACGAACCCTGTAATTAATAGTACTGTGCATTTGCTCTGATGGTTGTTCCCAGCTGAGGGTGCACACTTCATCTTTTTTTTTTTTTTTTTTTTTGCTTGTCTCATATACAAACTGGCCATTTTCTTTTTTCTTTTTTTTTTAAATAACGTCTGACATTGTTGAAACAGTACGGCTCCGAGGACCCGCGATTTTTCTCTGTCACGAACCCTGTAATGGTACTGTGCATTTTCTCTAATGGTTGTTCCCAGCAGAGGGTGAACACTTTATCATTTTTGCTTGTCTCATATACGAACTGGCCATTTTCATTTTTTTTAATGACGTCTGACATTGTTGAAACAGTACGGCCCCGGGGGACCCGCGAGTTTTCTCTGTAATGGTACTGTGCATTTTCTCTAATGGTTGTTCCCAGCTGAGGGTTCACACTTCATCATTTTTGATTGCCTCATATACAAACTGGCCATTTTCTTTTTTGGCTCCCTTGTGTAACAATGGGAGTCTATGTTATAACCCTCCGTCGTCTGTCTGTGTGTGTGTGTGTGTGTGTGTCTGTCTGTCTGTCTGTCTGTCTGTGTGTCCGCAGTAAACCTTAACATTGGCATTTTCTAAGAATCTACAAACAGCAGAGTCACCAAACTTGGCATGCCGATAGACAGCCATAAGACCTTTCAAAATAGATCATTTTGAATGACCTTGACTCAAGGTCAAGGTCACTAAAGCTGTCTGTTTGAAAATTTTACATTGGCATTTTCTTGGAGTCTACAAATACCAGAGGTTTTCAACTTTGCATGATGATAGACATTGATAAGAACTTTACAGATATACATGTATTTAATGGCCTTGTGTGAAGGTCAAGGCCAGACAAGCTATTTTCCACATTTCCATAGAAAACCTTAACATTGGCATTTTCTCAGAATCTACAAACAGCACAGGCACCAAACTTGGAATGCTGATAGACAACCATAAGACCTTTCAAAATAATAAATATTATATCATTTCGAATGACCTTGACTCAAGGTCAAGGTCACTAAAGCTGTTTGTTTGACAATTTTGCATTGGCATTTTCTTGGAATCTACAAAAACGGGAGGTTTTAAACTTTGCATGATGATAGACATTGATAAGAACTTTACAGATGTACATGTATTCAATGGCCTTGTGCCAAGGTCAAGGCTATACAAGCTATTTTTCGCATTTCCACAGTAAACCTTAACATGGGCATTTTCTCAGAATCTACAAAAAGCAGAGGCACCAAATTTGGCATGCCTATAGACAGCCGTAAGACCTTTAAAAATATATCATATTGAATGACCTTGACTAAAGGTCAAGGTCACTAAAGCTGTCTGTTTTAAAATTTTGCATTGGCATTTTCTTGGAATCTACATAAACCAGAGGTTTTAAACTTTACATGGTGATAGACATTGATAAGAACTTTACAGATATACATGTATTCAATAGCCTTGTGTAAAGGTCAAGGCCGTACAAGCTATTTCTGTGAAACCGTAACATTGGCATTTTCTCAGAAACAACAAACAGCAGAAGCGCCAAACTTGGCATGCTAATAGACATTGATAAGACCAATATATCCATACCACTTTAAATGACCTTGACTCAAGGTCAAGGTCATAAAAGCTGTCTGTTGTGAATTTCAATACTACTGTTTTTGGAGAAACTACAAATACTAGAGGCATCCAACTTGGTGTAATGATAGACATTGATATCTTATTTGAATGACTTTGACCCAAGGTCAAGGCCATATAGTCAGTTTTGTGGAAAAAGTGAAATATTGCCAGGAACTAAGAACACCAGAGACACCTTACTTGGCTTGATGATAGATAGTGATAGAATTTTACAAACATACTCTTTTGAATGACCTTGACCCCTGTCACAAGGGAGCCGTGGAGGCTTTTGCCTCTCTAGTTTTTTTAAATAAGGTCTGACATGGTTGAAACAGTAGTGCTCCGCGGACCCGCGATTTTTCTCTGTCACGAATCCTGTAAATGGTACTGTGCATTTTCTCTAATGGTTGTTCCCAGCTGGGGTACACACTTCATCTTTTTATCCTTGTCTAATATACAAACTGGCCATTTTCTTTTCTTTTTTTTTAAATAATGTCTGACATCGTTGGAACAGTACGGCCTGTCATAAGTGATCACATCACTCCATCAACATACCCTTTATTCTGGTTAGGGCGGTCGATGGTCTGGTGGTTCGGGGGAGGGGGTAGTTTTGGGGAGTTTTACGTCCGTTTCTACCACGTACGGCTGATATCAAAGACGGGACAACGATAAAAAGGCCAGCACAAATACGTAGCCCCAGCCGGGATTCGAACTCACGACCCGAGCACTGGGAGTCCAACGCTCTAACGTAGTATTTTTTTCGAAGAAGATGACAATTCGCAAGCTGCAATATCCACAGCATGGTAGGGGTGGGTGGGTGTTTGGGAGTTTAACGTCCTTTTCCACCACATACGGGTGATATCAAAGACGGGGCAACGATGAAAAAACCAGCACAAATATTTGGCCCCAACCCAGCATGGAAGCGTGGAATGCGGCCCTGTCCCGCAGTCCCAAACCACACGGACCTCCATAGCATCATCTTACCATCATCCTCATCTCCATCATCATGCATAATAAAAATTGTCCCAGCTTCCAAGCCCTCCGTGGATTCTACCCATTACCTGGGAGGAGTACCACTGGAGCTGGCAAAGAGTTGGGGCAGCAAAAAAAAAAAAAAAAAAAAAAAAGGTATTTGTAGGGATTATTTCTTTACAACTCAATGCGCAAATCACTCACCGACACTCACGAACATTTTACAAAGATGGACAGATATACAACGGCGAAAGTGACATGTTGTTACACAGGAAATTACTGGACGAAGCGCTCTTTAAAACAAACAGAGTGGGCGCATTTCTCATATTCAGTCGCAGGCAGAGAGTTGCAGAAGGTTGGTGAGACAAAACTGAAAGAGCGCTCGCCAAAAGATTTCAAATTGCGTTTGGGAATTTTGAGAAGCCTCTCGGACGACGAGCGGAGGAATCGCGACGATTGATAGATGGCGAGGGAAACCGAAAGGGGTATGTTGGAAGTGACGAAGTGACGATACTTGCGCCTTTTTGCCAATCGAACCATGGTCAGTAGTTTCGCTTCATATGAGATATTGAAATCTGCCTGGCTGTGTAATTAGTGTATTCATATCCGCAAAACCTCGGCTACAGTCCGAGGGCTAAGCCGAGGAATCACGTGCTGTCTGGTGCACAGCACGCCTAGGAACAGTGCGCTGGCTACCTCAGTGCTGAGGCAGATTTCTCGGGATAAGTCCATACCTTGCTAGGCGGAAGTCTGATCCGTGTGACCGTATACCAACAAAATGACGCGGGTCCATGTTATTGGCCAGATGAATCAGGCTTTCGCCATAGCCAAGTTGTTGCGGATATGAATAGGATGGGTTTGGGTTTGTTTGTTTGTTTGTTTGTTTGTTTGTTTGTTTGTTTGTTTGCTGTTGTTGTTGTTATTGTTGTTTCATTTCAGCTTTACTGTCGCCGACAGGAGACGATCGCAAGTGGACATATTAGAACTCACAGCTCAGACAGCTTTGTGAGTATTTTTAGCATCTCTCCCCAAAGTTATCTTCCCTTATGCCGACTCTTTCGCGTATCAGATGTCCTGTCTTTGGGCTTTTGGGTGATTCCATCTCTGGACTGGTCTGTTTGTCAACAAATGATTGATTTGAAACCTCTATCTATCATCCGGAAGCCATGTCTACATCCGGGAAAGTTGCTCAAAGTCAGACGACTGCAACCCATCAGTTTCAATCAGGGTTTTACATCTGTCGGATACGTCGCGTAATTTTCTCCCGGAGACATCATTTTTGAGACATCATTTTCCCAAGGACCGATCTGCTTTTTGTAAAATAGCTCACAGTGAGGGTCTGACGAATTTGAACTAGACTCACAAATGACACCTACTGACAGTTTATCGGGGAAATCGCTTGAAAAGTCTGGTAATACGCAGACTGAAATGCTAAAAGTGCGGTCTTGAATAATCTAATTTCAGTGTTAATTTTAAATTTTAAATTAGGACGAAACGCAACGACGGATTGATATATATATATATATATATATATATATATATATATATATATATATATATATATATATATATATATATATAATGACAGCTCGGTTGAACGCGTGTCTTGTGTAAATGTCAGTCACTCGTTTCTTTATCGATAAAAATCACTTGAACTGTCTCGTGGACTGACTTGCTGAACGTGATGTCTTGTAGAATTTCATGTCGGTGTTTCAAACATTCAGCCAAACTAAATCAAGCGAAGTCAAGTGAAGTAAAAGCATCGTCCCCAGGTTTCTAAAAGTGGCATGTAACACTAAACACTTGGATGGAGCGGGCGGGTGGGTGTTTGGTGGTTTATCGTCCTTTCCCACCACATGGTTGGTGATATCAAAGAAGGAGCAACTACCGAAAAGTCCAGAACAAATATCTTCCCCAGCCGGGGAATTTGAACTCACAACCCGAGCTTTGAAAGTCCAACACTCTGTTGCTCGGCTATCCCGGTTCCCCCTTAAAATTGGGGAGTGGGAGGGGGTGGAAGGGGTTAGTACATTTTAACTAAATAATAATAATAATTGTATAGGCGCTTTACCCAATTTCGTGAAACGGCTCAAAGCGCCGCGAACTGAACCCAACACGCACGCTCACGTGAATAACACGCATTCTCTCACACACTGGACATAAACACATTACAATCACGTGGTGCGAAGGGTCAACTCAGCTACTGAAATTTTTTCGGAATTTAGAATTGAATTTATTTTTCAAATTTGGTGGGCTGAACATTTCCAAAGCAGAGGGGGAGGAAGCCGGAGAGAACCCCCGACGATCGGCCCGAATGAACGGTGCCACGTACGAGAAGGAAAAATTCTTTGCCCCGAGTGGGACTCGAACCCCCGACCTCTCGCATTGGTGTGACAAGTCTCTTTACCACTAGACCACCGAACGCCCCATGTAAAACATCAACCAATGCATCACACTTCCTAGATGATACGCATCTGTCTGGTACAAAGTGGCCTTCGATTGTATTGCACCGTCCCACCTTGTTTGTCCGCTTCACTCTGCTGCTACAATCCGTCGCGTATACCTTACGCTCATCCAGCGAGAAGCTACTAAAAAATTCCTAAGAGAAATGTGAAATCTTTTGTCGATCGCTGTTTCTGGTTTTTACCACCCCAGCAGTCTGGAACTCACCGCCTGCTAGCGTGAGACAGCAATCTAGTCGGGGAGCCGAGGTGGCCCAATGGTAGAGCGTTGGACTTCTAATGCTCGGGTCGTGAGTTCGTATCCCGCCTGGGGCCAAATATTTGTGCCGGCTTTTTCATCGTTGCCCGCATGTGGTGGAAAAGGACGCTAAACCCCCAAACACCGACCCACCCACCCAGCAATCTAATCGTATTTCCAATCAGAGTTTTAATACTTATCTGTGTCAACTTGCCTTCTACTGATTCATGTAATCGTGGTGCCTGCTGTTTTAGGGTGTGTTCTATGTGCGTGTGAGTGATGTGTGAATACGCAATAAGTTGATGTATTTCAAGAGTTCAGCTGTATAAATGTCATGTATTCTTGTTATTTATTACCACAAAAGATAAACAGTATACAGACAATTCATATCTAACTTGGCGTTTTACATTAAACACGAACGTAGGTGCAGCTGCGACCAGCTCCTTGCTACCAGTCTTTTTTTAGACAAAACAAATGCAAGGATGGGTTTATACATCTTACATGCTTGGTTGTACGTCTGTCTGGTTCAAAGCGACCTTCGGACAACGTTGCACTGTGCCGTCTCAACACTCTACCTCCTTCTTCTTCCTAACCACTCGCGTCTATCTGAGCATCTCCGATGTAAGTCTGTCTATTAAGCACGATGTGGGACATCCTCTGGGGGTTCACGATACGTCTGCGCCGCTGTTATTGTGGCCAATTTTACGATAGGCTAGCAGACAGCCAGCCGCTTAGGTAGGACTACACAATCGTCAAATGTCATCTACCCAGCCGTTTTACTGGTCAGACACACAGTGAATCACCGCGTGCGCCAGCTGATGCTTACCACGTACGTGTGTGTGTGTGTGTGTGTGTGTGTGTGTGTGTGTGTGTGTGTGTGTGTGTGTGTGTGTGTGTGTGTGTGTGTGTGTGTGTGTGTGTGTGTGTGTGTTTGGCGAGAGAGAGAGAGAGTTATTTGAATGTTTTTACTATAATCCTTATTATTTTCATGCACTGTCAGAGGCTGTACTGCAAAAGAGAAATTACGTAATGTAGAATGGACAATAAAGATATTGTATTGTATTGTATTGTATTGTATTGTATTGTATTGTATTGTATTGTATTGTATTGTATCCTTGACGACTGGGTCTTCCTCCTTCCGAACACACCCCCACCCCACCCCCCACCCCCCACCCCCCTCCTCCCGCTCCCTCCGCCGCCTCACTGACGGAGCCTTACTTTCAAGTCAAGATTTTATTCGAGCCCCACTACGGGCACTGGATATTACTTAAGACCATCCATAACGAATATTCGCCATAACGTGGAAAAGGAATATATATAATTATACACACACATAGATGAACCAAATAATGAGAAATGTAGAACAAAACAGAGCAACACACACACACACACACACAAATACACACACACACACACACACACACACACACACACACACACACACACACACACACGAGTCGTGGTGTTAAACTTTAGCGTGCCTATTCAAAGATTACTTTGGTTTATAATATATAAAAAAATAAAATAACAGTTCAAACAGTTGGTGCATTTGTGAGTGCAAAATTTTTTGTAGGATCGAAACAGTTTATCTTACTGATATGTAAATGCAATGAACCGAAACAATGAGGCAATGAACCGAAGTCCACTGGCCGCACGGACTTCAAACAACACATCCCAAAGCCGTGCCAGCCTGTGACAGACAGCAACACTATCCAGGTTAGAACTCAGCCCGAATAATACAACTCAAATCTGAGGTTCCTTGCGTGTTGCGCAAACGGAAAGCACGACGTGATTGTTTCCAGGCTGAGTTCTGGTGAAGTGAATCACGAACGCCTGGTTTTCGCTTCACACTGAGCAGTCAGCTGACACGGCGCCGAGGTCTGTTACTGTAAAGGTGTCTAAGTGGAACATGCACGACGTTGGGTTAAAAAAATTGCGGGATAAGGTATTGTGGAGGATGGACCAAAATACTTTATACATACACTGATTGCGTAGAATTTCCGTCTCGACTGCATCGTGATCGGCAAATCTTCCTGCAGCAAAAGAAAACAGAAACAATTGACTGCTCAGCGTCCAATGTCTTTTTGTAGGTCTTACAATCTTATATGAACTTGACTGCTTACAGCTTGAAGAGGGGGCAACGGGTCACCCCGTTCTGGGCAAATCATCGCTGAGTAATTACTGCAACGGTCTTTTTATAAAAAACAATTAATTGTCTGGACGTCTTCTGATTACTGTTGGAGGAGATCTGCGTAATAAATATGGCGCCTACATTTCCAGACAACTGGGTCTTCCTCCTTCCGAACACACCCCCACCCCACCCCCCCACCCCCCAACCCCCTCCTCCCGCTCCCTCCGCCGCCTCACTGGAGTTCCAGACGACTAATCTGGGCTGTTCCGCTGGCGGAGACGGGAGAGCTGATCTTCAGATCAGATGGTAGCAATCCTGAGTTCCGATACAGGTTCAATATTTGTCGAGACCCGCGGTCTCGGTCCCCTCCCCGTCCTTACATGCAGTCACCTTGAGTGAAAAAAGAAAAGAAAAAAAAACGCTCAGTTCATGATGCACTCTCCCACCCCACTCCATCTCAACTGGAGCTCCCCATCCTCCTGCTGGTAGCTCTAGATCCAGCTCGGAAAAGTTCTCAAACACCCGGGGATGCACGTACAACTCCTGGGCATAAAGTTGCAGATTTTCTCTTGCCCCAGTAGCCATGGCAACGACCTCCAAGGGTCACGGGGTCTCGCAATTAGAATTGCATGAAGTGTCTTTTAGCTAGAAGTTGTAATTGTGTAAGGTCGCAATATTCCGGGGGCAGCACCGTGGGGACCAATTCCATCGTGTACGCTAAATTCGTAGAGCACGCGAAATCAAGCTCGCTCATAAAATGTGGCCAGCGATAAGTGCCCCGGGAAATGCATAGAGCTTCAACCAATATGAATACAGTCCGAGAACCGCGTGAAAGTCTGGTCGTCCGAATTCATGTTGCACTGGTTCCCAGCGGCTACGGCTGAGGCCGGCGTGGTTGAGGTCATCCTTCTGACATAGTTAGCTTCCGGGTCAGCGCTGGTTCTTTCCTGCAGATCGGTAGAGTCTATCAGGTCTGTCTATGACCATCACCGGATCAGCTTATCCTTTGGGAGTGACCGGGGGTTTATTTTTCGGTAAAACACAAGGGGTGATACAAGAGCATG
The DNA here is from genome assembly GCA_018292915.2 of Batillaria attramentaria. Lineage (NCBI taxonomy): Eukaryota > Metazoa > Mollusca > Gastropoda > Batillariidae > Batillaria > Batillaria attramentaria. The sequence goes on along the minus strand of JACVVK020000007.1, from coordinate 150,274 downwards.
CGCACACGGGGAGATGATAGCATCGTTCCATTCTGACTTTCGAGAAAGACAAGTATGAGAGAGGTGTCAGTTTTGTTTTGCATGTAGGACATTCACACGCACGCGTACACACACACACACACACACACACACACACACACACACACACACACACACACACACACACCATGACGATGGCATGCCTTATTTGTTATCTAGTCTTTGCTTCATACAACTGTAACAGTACTACATATAAGTGACTCTCTCTCTCTCTCTCTCTCTCTCTCTCTCTCTCTCTCTCTCTCTCTCTTAAAAGAACAGTATCAAGGGTGGGTGGGTGTATGGTGGTTTAACGTCCTTTTCCACCACACATGGGTGATATCAAAGACGGGGCAACGAGAAAAAGGTAAGCACACATATATTATTTGACCCCAGTCGGGATTCGAACTCCCGTCCCGAGCATTGAAAGTCCGACGCTCTGTCGTTCGGCCATATTGCTCTTCAGGACAATATCAAAGAAATGGCAAAAACTAAAAACACAAGAAAACAACTTTACATGTCAATGCACAAGAGAGAGAGAGAGAGAGAGAGAGAGAGAGAGAGAGAGAGAGAGAGAGACTTTGACTTTGACTTTGATGCTGTATTTAACAACGGTGTAAGATGTTGGTTACAATAACCATTTTTCAAACTTGCCGTTGAACATTAAACTACGAGTTACGTACAACATCATGGTATTATAAAAGCACAAGAGAATTAAAAAAAATAAAAATAAAAACAACAAACAAACAAGCATAAAAAAGATAAGAAGAGTTGGAGAGAGAGAGAGACTGACTGACTGACTGACTGACTGACTTTATTTTCCAAGGAAAGAGGTTATAGGCGCGCAGGCCGAAATTGCAAACCTGTCCTTGCTAACATCTACATGAACAAAATTAAGTAAAACAAACATCAAGTGCAAACCAAAACAAAAGCGATGCTAATTAAAACTGACATCATGTTTATGCAGGAACAACACACACACACACACATACACATCAGTACACACACGCGCGCTCCGCGCTCCATGAGAGAGAGAGAGAGAGCATCTCGTGGTTCAGCAAACAGAGCATTATTTCAAGCCGTGGCAAACTGTGATACGAGCAGCCCGGACAAGGAGGAAAATTGAGTGTCTGATTGAGTTTGATGATGCTTTGAGACGATAACTGCTCGGGTGTCCACACGCCCGCCAGTTCTGGCAGATAGCGTGCTGAGAAAATATTGCACGTCAAATAGTTGTGACGGTTTCAATGGAGAAGCGTTGCCCAACTAAAACTGTTTGCCTCGATCAGTGACTGACGGCTAGGAAAACATGGCTTCGCGGGCAGAAGCTTTTTCTATTTCTCTCTCTCTCTCTCTCTCTCTCTCTCTCTCTCTTTTAAATACGCCAGAGGCGTGTTGGTTAATGCTCGAAAGTCGAGTGTCTGCTTTCGGTGTAGTTTTGTTTTGTTTTTTTTGTTTGTTTTTTTTTTGTTGTTGTTGTTTTTTTTTTGTTTTGTTTTTTTTTTTGGGGGGGGGGTTGTGTTGTTGGTTTTTTTGTTTTTTGTTGTTGTTGGTTTTTGTTTTTGTTTTTTTTTTGGGGGGGGGGGTTAATTTGTATTGTTTCGGTGTTTTGTTTGGTTTTAATTGTTGATGGTTTTCTTTTCCTTTTTTTTTTTTTTTTTGGTTTGCTTGTTTGCTTGGGGTTTTTTTTGTTTTGTTTTGTTTATTTGTTTTCGTTTGGTTTGGTTTTGGGGTTTGTTTGAGGGTTTTTTGGGGTTTTTTTTTTTTTTTTAGATAGGGGGGTTGGGGGATTGGTTGGTTGTTTTTGCCGGTAGTTTGTTGGGTATTAACTTTTCTGATTGTGCTTGTGTATCCGTGAGTCTCCTTATAATGGGGATTGTGGGGGTGATCTGATGGTGTATTTTAACAGGATGATGGCTTTCTGTAAGACATACACGCCAGCCAGATATGGGTATTTATTTTTTTTTTTTTTTTTTTTTTTTTTTTGTTGGTTTGCAAGTGCCGGTTGGTGGTGCATTTGAAGAGAACTTTAGCATTGCAGGGCTTGACGCATTTCACAACTTTCCCAGTCACAGTATCGAACAAACTGAGTGCCAACGCCTCGATGGGCAAACCTTGATGTCCTCGATCCAAAATAACTGGACGGGAATTTAGCGGCAGCGAAGGCATATAAAGCTGAAGGAAGGGGGGAAGACGAGCCCAAAATATAGTCAGGAGGGATTTCATACAAAACAAAAACAAAACAAAACTACAGAGTGAAAAATGTGGAAGTGAGAAAACGGCAGAAAAGTCATGTGGTTTTTGCTAATTTTGAGCGTCCCTCCTTCCACGCCACAGACAAATTTGCCTTGGGAAAGCCCATGCATGATTTGATGGATGGTTGAAAAATGTCGTGTTTTGCTGAAGTGACATGAGGAGGAGAGGATTTTGAATTATTCCCTCCTTACTCGCGACTCTATCAGCAGGAATGGCCTCATAACATGCCCCGCATATCGGCGCCTCTGTGCATCCCACAATTCCCTCCGCTGGCGATTGTGAGGCTCAGATAGTGTCGCTGGCATTCTTTAGCAAATGTGCGGACGCGTATAGCAACTGCACACAACGAGAATCTCGGACGGTGGGGTTTTTTGGCTTTGTTTTATTTTCCCTCGTTCATTCACAGCGTTCGGTGGTTTGTGGACACTGCCAACGATGGAAGTGTTTGCTTTTTTTTTTTCCCTTGTCAATATTATCCGTGGGAAATCTCTCCAAATTGTTTTTCTATGACTTTTAAACGTTAGCAGGAAAGTGCTGGGTGATATGGGTGTCATACGGAATGACGAATTATTCGTGGGGTGGGTGAAGCGCTTATAACTGCGAGATGACGTAGTAAAGTTACGGTTTAAAATGTTGGCAAGAACTGGGTAGTCAGTACTACGAAACGATTTTGTTGTTTTTGTTTTGTTTTGTTGTTTTTTTTCTTGTGTTGTATTGTTTGGTAGTGTTTTGTTTTGTTTGTGTTGATATTTGAACGTAGCAGCGCCATCGCAGTTTGACTGATAGATTGCAGATGCTAGATTTTTTTGTTTGGTGGTTGTTGTCGTTGTTCATTAATATTATTGTTATTTTAACGCTCTGGATATTTTTCACAAACTGTCGTTCACTGGTTGTGATTGTGTGTTTTCCAATATCGGTTACCGTCATTTGGATTTGGTTTTGAATCGCGGACAATATTCTTGTACAATAAACAAAAACACCTCGTGCATCCTGTTTGCGCCTCCTGCTCCGCTTATCACAGCTACATCTATCTCTTGTCAATTTAATGCATCTGTAACATGCATAATATTACTTCCATTTATTATCATTACAGATCAGTGCTGTGATATGACTCAAGCAATGTTTTGTGCATGCCATGTGCATGTATGGATTCGCTGTATCACATCGCGGCACGAACAATAGCATGGCATGCACAAAATATTGCTTGAATCGTATCACAACTACATCTTTGTCAATTCACTGCCTCTGTAACATGCATAATATTTTTTTTATTGATCTTTTTTATCTGACATATGACAGTATACACACAAAGTACAAAGACAAAGATATAACAAATTCACCACAATATCAAATCACAAAAAAGAAGGAAAGACTTGATGGCAAAACACACACACACACACACACACACACACACACACACACACACACACACACACACACACACACACACACACACACACACACACACACACGAGGGTAGCCGTACTAAACTGATCACAATGGGTACCGGATACTAGGTTACGTTACATACGGGAAGTATTCATAGATATAGGTGTATACACACATGCATACTCAAAAGTCTTCAACTAGGGCACCATACGGTAGCCAGGAATTGTAAAATTCTGATTTTCTACTCATAATGGCAGCAGAATAGCGTTCCACCTGGTACCTTGACTTTAAATACGGTAAGAAATTACATAAGAGAGGGTCTGAACCTTGCAGTTTACATCAACATGCATAATATTACATCCACTTATTATCAGAACAGATCAGTGCTGTGATATGATTCAAGCCATATTTTGTGCATGCCGTGCCATTGTTCGTGACGCGCTTGTGATACAGCGAATCCATATATATGCAAATGGGTAAATCGATTCACGGTTAGAGGTCATATTACAATGTTGAATAAGCACTCTCTACGAGGCGCGCGGCTAATTGGTTTGTGAGTGGCGTGTTGAAATGTCAAGTGAGACACTCGCGGACTACACCGCTGCCACAGATTATCAAGGCCAACCCTTTCAAAGATTTTTATGCTCACGCGTCGTTCTGAGCTGTTTTGGTGGTGGTCGAAGTCTGTAAAATCTGTGGGCGACAGATCATGATAATTATATGCGCGTATAGTGAGCCTGAGTTGTACCAGTGGCCACCGCTCGTGTGAGGGCAGTCACCGAAGCTGAAAGATGCTGCAGCAAGATCATGATATATGCGCGTATAGTGACCTTGATTCGCACGGCGCCGTTCTGGCGCAAAAGGTGATAATTACAATAAACACTAAGATAATTGTAATTATCTCTCCTATTTACTATGATCGCGAGATAATTGTAAATATCTCTGAAGATAATGATCAGTATCGCTTTTTCCCCGCCATGCTGCTGCTTTGACAGCGTAAAAAGGTGTTCACTGTAATTATCGCTAGAGATATTTACAACGATCAGTGATAATGGTAAATATGAAAGTTAATTATAATTATCTTGGTGTTCAATGTAATTATCACTTTTTGCGCCAGTAAGACGCCATAGCAAACCAAAATCACTATACGCGCATATATCATGATCTTGCTGCAACATCTTCCAGCTTCATTGACTGCCCTCACACAAGCGGTGGCTGCTGGTTCACGCTGGCTCGCATTCAGCCAATAGAAGCCGAAAGGCACAACGCCTGCCACAGTCGGTTCACACGGCAAACTTGGCGAGGTTCGGGCCGTTGAAGTTCTCCTCGATCGCGCGTCCAGCAAACTTTAGTATATTGCATTCAAACGTCACGGTATTGCATTCAAACGCCAGTGCATTGCATTCAAACGTCACGGAATTGCATTCAAACGTCATGGTATTGCATTCAAACGTCACGGTATTGCATTCAAACGTCACGGTATTGCATTCAAACGTCACGGTATGCATTCAAACGTCAGTGCATTGCATTCAAACGTCACGGTATTGCATTCAAACGTCACGGAATGCGTCCAGATGTCATTATGTTGCACTCAAACATCAGTGTATTGCATTCAAACGTCACGGAATGCCTTCAAACGTCAGTGTGATGTATCCAAACGTCATTGTGTTGCATTCAAACGTCACGGTATTGCATTTGAACGTCACGGTATCACATTAATTTTAGCTTCCAAAACCAAAGATATACATCAATTTAAAGGACACCAGCTTATCCCAGTCACATTTTTGTTATTCCAAATGGAACATTTGGGTGCGCTGGACACAGCAAACAAACCATATACAGCTTACGATGAAAACCACACATGGCAATATTTAATGCAAACTAAGATTAAGAATAAAGATTAGGATTTTTATTCCTTAAATGAACAACTATTACCTAAATTATTTCTTACAATAAGTTCATCTTATTCATGTTCAAAACTGTTTCCTTGTATTTCCACGATGCGCAGCAAAATAAATCTGCTTACACCACATTAATTCTGTACACTGTACACTAGAAGTAATGTAGAACAAACTTTCACGTGGAGTAACTCTGCCACTACAATACCGTCCTTCGGAGTTATTCCCCTTCCCACCCCTATCTCACACACCCCCACCCACCACCCCCCAACCCGAGACGTGAGTCAGTGGATCGTGTGGCGACAGTGTAAATTACAAACAGAACAAGAAGTGGTTGCGTGTCAGTCAATGACAAACTGATCAATCGAATTCTCTTGTGTGTGAGTGGTCAGACGCCATGTTGTCGGTACGGGACATTTCGAGAATAATTTGACTGAGTGCATCGTTGGCGGGTACGGTATCGCATAAGTAGTACTGGCGTATTCTCATTTTGCCCTTTGTTTTCTACATGATCGACCGCCGTTTGTGTTTGACGAAAAAATGGGATTCGACTGCAGTGCCGGTCGGTGTAACACGACAAACGCATTCCCACGAGAGACTGGCAGTGAAGTCGTGAAATATTTCGTACGATATTTTTACTCCTGGGTATGTATCTCTCGGGGGAGTAAACTTGTCGCGTTATACCAGGATATTTGGCCGTGCCTCTCGGGGAGTGTGGTTTCTGTGTCACAGTGCTGACATTGATTTTACTCTGAAAAAAAGGATGCTATGACACAATTCAGAGTATGTTTGTTTGGTTTTGTTGTTGTTGTTATTGTTGGGCTCTTTCTTTCTTTCTTTCTTTCTTTGGGGTTTTTGTTTGTTTTTTTAATACTTTATTATCCCTTTTCGGGAAATTCGGGCTGCTTCCCCCGGGGGACGCGCGTCGCCGCGGCGCAGCGCCACCCAAGACCTATCCTATATTTTTTTCAATTTTGCTGGGGGGGAGGAAAGCCGGATAACTCGGACAGAAACCCCCGATGAGCAGCCCAGTACCCAGAAAAACCCGGTATCACATACCACAAGCTCGACCTGGGCTCAAACCCACGCTTCATCGCCAAGACAGCGGTGACGGCCGTTCAGTAGCGCGCAGCGGCTAAGTCCGACGCGCTGCCTGTTAGACCTATCTACCTATTTGTCAGTGATCGAGTAGGGCTGACTAACGTTTTGTAGGAGTTGTATTCGCGTCGCGGAAACGGGTTATTTCCATCCTTATTAAGCCAGCTTTGGAACAGTTTCGTTCATGAGTGCACGTGTACCTTGGAAATACTCTATCTTGATGATAAGTACTGCCCTTAATGTGATACAGTGTTGTGTTACAATTTCCGCGATCAGTTGAACATTCAAAATATACGACATTAATTTGTTACACTACTGCAACATTCAGTGTGACTATATACTAACTGCACAAAGAACACGCACGCGCGCGCGGGCGCACACACACACACACACACACACACACACACACACACACACACACACACACACACACACACACACACACACACACACACACACACACACACACACATATAAGTGAATGGATAAGTAAAATGAAAGAGCGAAGACGTACTGAGCTTCGGAGGGACGAAGTAAACAGGACATGAAGTGCTATTAGATTTTAAGCCACACGGAGCAGAATAAAACGCTTGTCTAATCTTAGCTTGGACAGACCTTCCCAAGACACGTACGTCTGTCAGTGGAGTACATGCTCACAAAGAACTGTCTGCACTGGTTGCGTCTCAGCAATAATAATTGTGCTCTCCACCCACGCATGTAGATCACATTGTGTAATCAGGAGATATTAATATTTTAAGTGTGTGCTCGGTTCTGTCTTCAGAAAGAAAAAAATATATATTAAATCGCCGTTCTGTTTCGGATAAATAGGTTTACAAAGGCAAAGTGTCAGTTAAATTCTTGTAAATTCTTTATTTTTTGTACTTGCTTTAAAACACACGCAAACCAGGTGAAGAGAGAGAGGGGGGGGGGGGCGGTGAGCAGACAGACAGACAGACAGGCTGACTAGCAAAGAGCTGCACAGGCACAGGCACAGGCACAGGCACAGGCACAGACACACAGACAGACAGAGGAAGCTTAACAGACACAGACAGACAGACACAGCTAGTCTCCGGGCCGAGCTAGATCCAAAGTCTTTATCAACTTTCAAGACAAACAAATTCTCCCCGTGCGTCACCTGTGTCTACCTCCGATTGCATTACGTCCCGACAGCTGAAGCCCCAGGGATCAGATACTAATGCTCTCAATACGGCTCAGTCCATCAGCACCATCCGAAAACCCTCAATATCCCATCAGCACAAGTCCAAGATCCTGTTCCATCCATGATTTCGGTTACGCTACGTCGTACTCAGTTCTGCGAGGATGTAGCAGTTCGAAATCATAGTCACGCTGATCATGACAGTGGGGGTCGGGGTCGGGGTCGGGGTCGGGGTCGGTCGTAGACTGGGTGATCACAGTATTTGCGCACAACTGATAGTTTCATCGGCATCATCATAATCTTCTGGGTCCGTATGTAAAACTGGATGTTAATTTAACCCACGGCTACGGGCTTAACCCAGACTAGGACACTAGAAACCCCAAAACAAAATTAAATATAAAAAAAAGAAGCGAAGAAAGAAAGACAAAAATCCTTCTATAACGGCATAAGCACCTTGCTGGAATGGACCCGCTTCCTGATTTAAAACAAAAAAGCAACAGAAAATTGAACCCTAGAAGCTAGTTTAGTTCCAGGTTCTAACCCGGGGCCAAACTCCCTAATATCGACTTTTACATGCGGGCCCTGAGAGTGTGTGTGTGTGTGTGTGTGTGTGTGTGTGTGTGTGTGTGTGTGTGTGTGTGTGTGTGTGTGTGTGTGTGTGTGTGTGTGTGTGTGTGTGTTCCGGTGAAGCTGGAACGTTCTGCACACGCGGCAGGCAGAGTTGAGGCAAGCGCATTGGAGTGAAGAGGCATTTGAATGAAGTAGTGTGTGTGGTTATTGTTGTTGTGGTGGTGGTGGTGGTGGTGGTAGTGGTTTGTGTTATATTTAGTCTGTTTTTAAACATTTCTCTAGTCCTTCAACGGTGTCATTATCACGTTACACACTAACACTAACGCACATTCACTAACGCACTAATCGTCAGTCCAGACGAGATTCTGCAACCTCAGCGTTCACAATACAAACACTAAGCTTGCTCTGTGACTCCTTTGCAACACAGGCGACCGCTAGATCTCGTTTGTCTGGCTTGTCACCGTCTTGTGTGTCATAAGGTCAACCCGCAGGCAAAAGGATAAAATGGTTTTGCATCTTAATTCCTCTGTGGCGATGGAATTTCCTTTCAGCAAAAAAAAGTCAAGCACATCACAGTGTACACTCAAGCCCTTAAAAAAAAGTGCCTACCGGCAGTTTCTTTCTAGTTTTGAGACAGTCTCGAGAACAGAACTGTAAGAGAACAACACGGGACTAGATTTCGATTCGCTGCTTCTTGCAAACAAACGAAAATGCGTCTCAAATGCTGATTTGCTATTGTAACCAGAAACGATTATACTACATATATTTGCACACGGAGAAACTACATGTACGACGTCAGAGCATTCATCGCCATGCAGAAACGAATAGGATGTTTTGTGTATAGTGGTGATTAGTTGGTGTTCTGTTGTGTTCTGTTGTGTTGTGTTCTGCTCTGGTCTGTTCTGCTCTGTTCTGTTCTGTTTTGTTGTGTCATGTTTTGTTCTGTTGTCTTCTGTTGTGCTCTGCTGGTGTTGTGTTGTGTTGTGTTGTGTTGTCTTCTGTTGTGCTCTGCTCGTGTTGTGTTGTGTTGTGTTGTCTTCTGTTGTGCTCTGGTCGTGTTGTGTTGTGTTGTGTTGTGTTGTGTTGTGTTGTGTTGTAGTCTGGTCTGGTCTGGTCTGGTCTGGTCTGGTCTGGTCTGTTGTGTTGTGTTGTGGTCTGGTCTGGTCTGGTCTGGTCTGGTCTGGTCTGTTGTGTTGTGTTGTGTTGTGTTGTGTTGTGGTCTGGTCTGGTCTGGTCTGGTCTGTTGTGTTGTGTTGTGTTGTGTTGTGTTGTGTTGTGTTGTGTTGTGTTGTGTTGTTGTGTTCTGTTCTGTTGTGAATCCCCGCTGGGGCGAAATATTTGTGCTGGTCTTTCTCTCTTTTCTCTACGTCTTTGATGTCGCCTATATATAGTGGAAAAGAAAGTTAAACCCTAAAATACCCAGACACCCACTCTGTTCTTTTCTGTTCTATTCTAGGTGCTCCGTTTCTGAAATCATTTAGTATGAGCTATCCTGTTCTTCTTCTTCTTCATAAAAAACGGACAAACTTATTTCTCTTTTACGACAGATTCTGCTGGGAAAATAAACGCCGTCTGGTACCTTCATGGTACTGCGTCTGGCTTCCACAAGACTGGACAATACCACAAGAAGATGGGGGCGGGTTGGCAAGGAGGCGGTGGGTGTCAGAGGAGAGAGTGCGTGTTGTGTCAATGCCGATTAACTATATATCCACTTAACCGTGCCAGCATTTCGTGGACAGTCAGACACAATGTGCAGGAACTGGGTAGCGGAAAGCTATTTGTCGACTAAAAGGACACCCAGAATTTTTTTTCTATGGGCTCACGACAGGCTGCAGACTCCTAAAGACTTTTCAGACCCCGCCTGCGAGTAAAAGGATTTTTTTTTTTTTTTAGGTGTTGTTAACAATCGGTGGCAAAGTGCTGATGAATCGTAGGTGGCAGAAGGGTGGGGTGGGGTGGTGGTGGTGGGGGGTGAGAGGAGGAGGGGTGTGTGGTGTTGTCTGTTTGTTCTCTCTCTCTCTCTCTCTCTCTCTCTCTCTCTCTCTCTGCATGAAGATGGAGTTGCTATTACATGCAGTTTCTTCTTTATAGTCTAATATGAGCTTGTGTGTGTGTGTGTGTGTGTGTGTGTGTGTGTGTGTGTGTGTGTGTGTGTGTGTGTGTGTGTGTGTGTGTGTGTGTTCTGCAGTGAAGCTGGAGCTTTTTGCGCGCACTGCAGGCAGGGTTGAGGCGAGCGCACTGGAGTGAAGAGGCTTTCGAGTGAAGTACACTTGGATCACTGCTGTGAGGACTGATAGGAAAGGATACATGTGAATTTTTTCCTTTTTTTTTTAATTCCTGTCAGGTGCGTGGCCCTAATTGATCTGTGCATGGTCATTTTTGTTTCTAGGTTGAAGCATTTTTAGAGGTGACTATGATGCCTGATGCTAACAAGGAAGACACAGACATTTGTAGGTTTGTTGAATTTGCGGTTTTTTTCACCATAGAAACAGACAATGTTCACACAGCCAGAAGCACCGGGAGGGTGGGAGGGTGGGTGGGTGTTTTAGAGTTTAACGTCCTTTTCCACCACAGATGAATGATATCAAAGACGGGGCAAACAGAACAAGGCCAAGACAAAAAAAAATTTGGCCCCAGCCGGGATTCCAACTCACAACCCGAGCATTGAAGATCAAACGCTCTACCATTTGGCTCTCCGGGCTCCCCCCTCCCCTTCCCCCTCCCCTCCCCCCTCCTCACCCCCCCCCCCCCCTTTCCCAGCCGCGAAATAGTCTTTGTTGCTTGCGCGGCGTTAAGCCCTAAATACCCCCCCCCCCCCCCCCCACCAAACAACGTTAGAAGTAAGCACCACCTAGGGAAACTCTCATGGGAAGGTTCCTTTCGAATTTCGAGACCAGTGGACCAACCTCTTCATCCCGCCGGCCGCTATCAGCAATATGGGCGAGCCGATACCCACTAAACTAGGACTATGAGATTCGGTCTTCTGTCACGTGATCCATCACGTCATTGGCAGACGCCATCTTACGAGGGCCGTTTTTCGGGACCACGATGTGCCGAGCCCTGGCAGGGCAGGGGGCGCTTTATAACAAGATACGGGCATTATAAGCTAGTGAGTATGCAAATTGTGTGGCCGAGCTGCTGCCTTCCAGGGCCCGCATTTTTTTTTTTTTTTTTTTTTGGAAAGGGCCGCTTGGCCGTGCAGTCCGCGGGTAAGATTTATAGTAATGGACCGGTGCTAAATTGGCATTCTCTAACGCCCTTTCTGTTTCTAAATGTTCTGATTGGCTTTTTTTTTTTTTTAACCCCGTCCACAACAAAGCCTCTTTAGCGGAATCTCTAATCGAAGTAATTATCTGGAATGGAGTGTCGAGGCCTTCTGAATCATAGTTTTTTTTTTCCTTTTTTTGTATTACAGCGCTAGGCAGAGTTCTTTCGGGACGAAATCTCAGCACGTCGGCGAAGGCTGTATCCTGTCCAAAACTGTGTTGTTGATGGTAGTGTTGTTGCTTTTGTTGTTGTTGTTGTTGTTGTTGTTGTTGTTGTGGTGGTGGTGGTGGTGGTGGTGGTTGCTGCTGCTGCTTTTGTTGTTGTTTCTTACAGTGATTTAAAGTTAAAACTGTGTTGTAGGTGGTGGTGGTGTTGTTTTTGCTGATGTTGTTGTTGTCGTTGTTGTTGCAGCTGCTGCAGCTGCTCTTGTTGTTGTTTCTTGCAGTGATTTAAAGGTAAAACTGTGTTGTTGGTGGTGGTGGTGTTGCTTTTGCTGATGCTGTTGTTGTCGTTGTTGTTGCTGCTGCTGCAGCTGCTCTTCTTGTTGTTTCTTGCAGTGATTTAAAGGTAAAACTGTGCTGTTGGTGGTGGTGTTGCTTTTGCTGTTGTTGTTGTTGTTGTTGTTGTTGTTGTCGTCGTTGTTGTTACTGTTTTTTTGTTGTTTCTTATGGTGATTTAAAGTTAAAACTGTGTTGTTGGTGGTGGTGGTGTTGCTTTTGCTGTTGTTGCTGTTGTTGTTGTCGTTGTTGTTGTTGCTGCTTTTTTGTTGTTTCTTACGGTGATTTAAAGTTAAAACTGTTGGTGGTGGTGGTGGTGTTGCTTTTGCTGTTGTTGTTGTTATCGTCGTTGTTGTTGTTGCTGCTGCTGCTCTTGTTGTTTCTTACAGTGAATTAAAGTTAAAGGCGCTGTTCCACTATTTACTGAGCCAACTTATGTTTTGCTTGTGTGTGCGCCTGTATGCTTAAAAATACTCTATCTTGATGATTAGTACAGCTCTTAATGCGATAGAATGTCGGTTGCACTTTGTGCGAGCGGTGGAACATTCACATTCTGTTGGTTGACGCTGCTACATCACTCTCGCTCAGTGCGTTAGCCGCATCACTGTGTACTCTTCTGTTGGCTCGGTGCCAGAATTTGAGATGCTGTCACTGTGCAGGCGTCTAAGTGGTGCGATGCCAGGTACCACGGAAACATCTCAGAATGATCTGTGAGAAAAGAATCATAAAGACAGGGCCTTTAAATGCAAATATCCAAATTGTGCTGGATGACCGTGTCCGGTTTTGTCAAGCTTAATAGCAGTATTATCTCGACGCACTCCTGTTCATCGGGTCATAATGTGATTGCTTTGCGGCCATCAAACATATATTGTTAATCGGAATTGCTGACACACGGGGAAAAACGGACACCATCGGCAAAATAATCGCGTTTTTGGCGACTACGGAAAGTGCTCTTCGTTTACTTACTGCAAAGCGTGTAAACAGTCAACCACGTTTTCTCTCTTGCTGCCTGTTTGATTGCGGGCTGGCCATGGTAGACGGTTTGTTACCAAGATAAGTTGCATTACATGTCACACGTTATCGATCTTGTGGGATGTAATTACGCTGCGGCCTAGTGTGAGACAATGTGTGTGTTTTCTTTGGCAATGTTTGCCCTCAGTGCATACAGGTACTGGTATTTTTTTCAGTCGGAGTCTGCCTGTTAGTAAGTAGCTGTGCTCAATTTCAGACAGACAGACGTGCAGACAGGCAGGCAGGCAGGCAGGCAGACGGGCAGACAGGCAGACAGACAGACAGACAGACAGAAATGACACTTTATTTTTCAAGGATGAAAGATTTGGTACAGCGTCCTTTCTTCTATCTTGTCCTTGCTACATTCTACATTCTACTACTATTACTACTATTACCACACACACACACACACACACACTCTCTCTCTCTCTCTCTCTCTCTCTCTCTCTCTCTCTCTCTCTCTCACCACACACACACACACACACACACACACACACACACACACACACACACACTCTCTCTCTCTCTCTCTCTCTCTCTCTCTCTCTCTCTCTCTCTCACCACACACACACACACACACACACACACACACACACACACACACACACACACACACACATCAAATTCAGGCGGAAATAATATCAAAATGATGGTACAGAATGAAAACGTACAAACAAAAGCAAAAACACCCAAAACAAACACCCCCCCCCCCCCCCAGAAAGACAGACAGGCAGGCAGAAAGGCAGACAGGCAGACAGACAGACAGACAGGCAGGCAGACAGACAGACAGGGTGGGTGGGTGTTTAGGGGTTTAACGCCCTTTCACACCACATAATAAAAGGGATATCAAGGAAGGGGCAACGAGGAAAATGCCAGCACGTTTCTGGCTCCAAGCTAGGATTCGAACTCACGACCCCGAGCACTAAAAGCCCAATACTCTACCGCTCGACTGTCCCGCCGGCTCCCCGGACAGACAGCAGACAGACAGACAAACAAACAGACAGACAGACAGACATTGATCGTGTGCCGTATTATGTCAAACGATTAAAAAAAATCTAGAAGAATACGGAGACTGGTGTTGAAGGGATGAGAGTGGATGCAAACAGCGCGTACGTTTTGTTTGTGAAAGCTGATCGGTCAACTTGGCAGCTTGACACTTCAGCTCCTACCGTCAACCGTGAATGATACGCTGTCCAGAATGGACCAGACGCATTTATCACTTAAAGACCAGCTCGATTAACCATCAAAGCCACATACTGTGTCTTTTTCAAACCTTTTTTCCAGTTGTGCACAATTGTTGCACCGTTACCGCAGCCTCTTACAAAACCAACGGTGCGTTTGAATTTCCTTCAGTAGGCACTGAGCAGACAACATCACTGTTTCAAGTCTTTTCTTGCTGCGTACAGCCCTGGCTAAGCGCTATTCATAGTTTTGTGTCTCCTGTGCCGTTCAACGTTAAAGTGTGACGGAGCTGGCTGTGTACTCAGCACACCTGTCTCTCTTTCTTTCTTTCTTTCTTGCGTTCTGTTTCTTTTCATTTTCTTTTCTTTGTTTCTTCAGGGTTTTTTTTTCTGCCACAACTCTTTGCCAGATCCAGTAGTGTTCCTCCCTGGTAATGGGTGGAATCTACGGAGGGCTCGGAAGTTGGGGCAATTTTTATTATGCATGATGATGGAGATGAGGATGATGGTAAGATGATGCTATGGAGGTCCGTGTGGTTTGGGACTACGGGACAGGGCCGCATTCCACGCGTCCTGTCATAAATATCCCGGCATTAACCAGGCCCGGGAATTACGACACCTGCGGTGCCGGCCGTGTAATCATCCACATCATAAGATGTGTCATACGAAGGGAAGCACCCCCAAAGTCGCACCCGTGAAGTGGGTGAAGCTCGGCTGCGCGGCAACAGCCTCCCCATTGGACCCATTGCACACCCGCTCTGGGTAGGAGCCGCCCTAGGTAGGAAAAATCCCCCTTGCCTCGGCTGGGACTCGAACCCGGATCTCCCGGTCCATAGTCAGAAGTGCTAACCACTACACAACGGGGAGCGGTGTTTTTGTTTGTTTGTTTTTTTAGCTCAGCGTGTAGTTGATCACGATCTGTAACCCTTAAGAGCCCTAGTACGACCACCCCTGCCCATTGTATAATAAGACTTGTTAAAAAGAACAAGCCACAATACACCTGTCAGAACCCAAATATTTTGTTAGTACGCAAGAATGTTTGATGTAAATATCCCTCAGTTGTGTTCTGACATACCATGTACATTTCGCCCCTCGAATTAACTCAGTTTTTGTTTTTGTTTTTGTTGGGTTTTTTTTGCGTGTGTAGCGAAATGCACGGAGGTAGCGAGCAGTATGATCTGGTCGTGACAACAGCACAGGAAAAGCCACTTCAAACCACTATTACGCAAGGTGTGGGCCTTCTCCGCTAGGCCCGGAGACCGCTGTACATTGCATATATTTAGTGGCTTGAAGTGGATCCTAGTGATCTGAAGATTTCAAGTAAAAGAGTTTTGGATGGGCTTTGAGGAGTTAAGTACACACACACACACACACACACACACACACACACACACACACACACACACACACACACACACACACACACACACACACCATCTCCCACCGCTCCTCACTCACCCCTCCCCCCCCCCCACACCCCCTCCACTCCAACCCCCCCTATCATCAGACATTCCACCCAAGTCATACAGCACTCAATCACATAAATGTCGATAGCTTTTGTCCGGTCCCCCAAATCCCTAGTGATCAGACGGCGAGACTTTAACAGCGGTCTACCAAAAACTTCTTGCTGTAAGTGCAAGACAAGACGCTGCGGTCTCTTCTGTGCTGGCAAGGAGGCAGTGCCACAGAATCGTTGTGGTGTGGGGGGGCTCCTTGGAGACAACGATGAGAGAACAAAACGTTAATTACGAGCTGCAGACAATGACCTCTCCAGCCTTTGTGTACTACAGACTTACTCTGTAAGACAGGCCTGCCATCGAGGCGGGAGAAGAAATGTGCAGCCAACGATGGTCGGTGTGGGTTGTGTGGTTGTTTCTTTGGGTTTATCGGGGTTGGCGGTGTTGTTGTTGTTGTTGTTGATGTTGTTGTTGTGTGTGTGTGTGTGTGTGTGTGTGTGTGTGTGTGTGTGTGTGTGTGTGTGTGTGTGTGTGTGTGTGTGTGTGTGTGTGTGTGTGTGTGTGTGTGTGTGTGAGTGTGTGTGTGTGTGTGTGTATGTGTGTGTGTGTGTGTGTGTGTGTGTGTGTGTGTGTGTGTGTGTGTGTGTGTGTGTGTGTGTGTTCTTGTCATTGTCGATGGGTTTCCTGTAATTGTTGTTTTGGTTCTTGGTTTTTTTTTTTTTTTAATTTAGTTTGTTAGTTGTTGTTTATCCTCGGAGGATGGTGTGGGTCAGAAGACTACGGTATTTTTCTGAAATCAGTCTTCAATTTTTTTTTGGGGGGGGGTTGTTTGTTTTATTTTTAGATGTACGTTGATGAATGGGACGAAACAGAGACGATGTTGCTTCAACCAAATTAAAAATAAAAATCGCACTTCTATAAAAGATAAAATGGCTCCGGCATAAAAAAAAATACTGCAACTGTAAAAACTATGAAACTGTGAGTAAACGGCAATCCTTCATAAGTATGAGGTCAAGACAGACAGAGAGAGAGAGAGCGTGTGTGTGTGTGTGTGTGTGCGTGCGTGCGTGCGTGCGTGTGCGCGCGCGCGCGCGCGTACGTGTACGTGTACGTGTGTATGTTCATCGAACATAAACAAAATTGGTGTCAGAGAGTACAACATAGGTTATCACACTACGAGTGACTTACCTGCCGCCATGGCCACAAGCAGCACGTGCAGAAAGACAATGACCTCACGGCACACGTGTCGTAACCTCCACCTTAGGGACGCAACTCTCATTCTCACCACTGCCAGCGCGCTGGCCACAGTATCACAGATGGACTTTCTTCACATGCTGATGACGTAATGTTCTGCACAGTGCCACCCATACACGACCGTGGCTTTCTGTGCATAGAAACTGTAAGCTGTAAGACCTGGCCGTTGTGCTCACTGGCTTTTATGTTTGTATACTTTTGGAGGTTTTTTTTTGTTTTTGTTTTTGCGCGCGCGCTTGCTCACTTTGTACAGTGTTTTCACTAGTTTAGTCAGGTCTTTTCTCCCTCTGTCACTTTGTCGTTCCGCTTACCTCTTCTCCAAGTATATGTCCTAACTCTTCACTGAACCATTGGAGTATTTTTGTTTTGCGCTTGCTCACTTTGTACAGGGTTTTCACGAGTCTGGTCAGGTCTTTTCTCCCTCTGTCAGACACGTTCCGCTGACCTCTTCTCCAAGTATAATTATGTCCTAACTCTTCACTGAACCATTGGAGTATCTAATGCGCTTGGTCACTTTGTACAGTGTTTTCACGAATCTATTCAGGTCTTTTTTTCCCTCTGTCACTTTGTCAGGCACGTTCCATTTAGCTGTTTTCCAAGTATATGTTCTAACTCTTCACTGAACCATTGGAGTGTTCAATACGCGTGGTCACTTTGTACAGTGTTTTCACGTGTCTAGTCAAGTCTTTTCTCCCTCTGTCAGGCACGTTCCGTTGATCTCTTCTCCAAGTATAATTATGTCCTAACTCTTCACTGAACCATTGGAGTATTCAATACGCGTGGTCACTTTGTACAGTGTTTTCACGTGTCTAGTCAAGTCTTTTCTCCCTCTGTCAGGCACGTTCCGTTGATCTCTTCTCCAAGTATAATTATGTCCTAACTCTTCACTGAACCATTGGAGTATCTAATGCGCTTGCTCACCATGCTTTGTACTGTGTTTTCACGAGTCTAGTGAGGTCTTTTTTCCCTCTGTCACTTTGTCAGGCACGTTCGGCCATTCTCTTCACTGAACCATTGGAGTATTCAATACGCTTGGTCACTTTGTACAGTGTTTTCACGAGTCTAGTCAGGTCTTTTTTCCCCTCTGTCACTTTGTCAGGCACGTTCCATTCATCTCTTTTCCAAGCATATGTCCTAACTCTTCACTGAACCATTGGGTTGGAATTTTTCCAGCTGCGTACAGGTCGCTTGTAAATTTGATCCTATACAGATCACAACCGTCAGTCTTTGAGTTCTGGCGCTACGCGGTTACCAGCACAACTGATGCAATGGGTTGCAGCGTGTTTCACAAACAATGCAGATGTACTTGATGTAAACAGTGTTGTCAGTCCAATTCAGAATGCGTCAGAGGTACACACATTGCTGCGAAGATCACACAGGGACTTGAAGAAAAAAAAAAGCTATGCGAACAGTCATAACCTGCCGCTATGCCGGCTGGCAAGTGACTATTTGTAAACAACAGTATAAGACCAAACTACCAAAACTCCTTGTATTCAACTAAGGAGCGTGATAATTATATCGGCGTTGGCGGCTCCGCTCAGCAGGAATGAGGAATGTCTCAATGACAGCGAAAGACAGACAACAGCCACGGTATCTTTCAACTACCAGTGTTCTTTTACTCTTTGTACAGCATCGCTCTTTCTCTGCCTGAGTAAGTTCGCTCCGGAATAACCGCGGACCTCACGCGCTCCCCGCTTTGGTGGAGTGCAAAACATGTTCAAGTGTCCATGATATGAAAGAAAAACATTCTCAAGGCTTGTGTCACTTACCGCATAAGGACCCATACACTCCGCTTATACGTGAGGTCTTTACAAACCGGGCCACTGGCGGGTTCATAAACAACTGTTCAACATCTTCACTTATCCAAGATATGAAAGAAAACACTTTCGTGTCTTAACAATACCGGTGCCACTTAGAATAGGACCTATCGAAGTGTGGTCTTTACAATTCACTGGCGGGTTCATAAACTACTGTTCAAACAACAACCAGCACAGATCCGTGTTTGGAAAATGCAGCAAGCAAACAAAGTCGACCGAGGAGACAGTGGTTAGAAGCGGACGATCGATGTTTGAAGCATTCTTGTCTGCCAGAAAGCAAATATCATCGATGTGTCTGCAGGTTTTCTTTTGGCGTCTTTAGCGGATTTTTTTTTTCCCCCGTAAGGAAGACACAGCTCTCCAGGCCGATGACCACTCAAAAGTTCACGGACCACCGGAATTTAAAGCCTCAAAACTGAGACTAGTGAGAGTAATTTACACGGAATCAAACAAAAATCTCTTGTAATGTCGAAGGATTATCGCTTTGCAGACAACCACTCTTCGCGAAGTTCAGGATGGTCTTTATGACTGAAGGTCTGTTAATGGACACGATAATACTGGCTCTCTTGTTTCACCGCAGCGCCAGTCCGCTATCTCACAAAACTGTAGGTGTGGCCTCTTCACCAGAACAGGCCCGTTGTCAGTCTACTGATAGTGGTTAGTGTCTGGTGCTGACAACTGAACTTGATGCTCCGGTGTTGCGCTGGTACTCTGTGGCTTGTTTTGTCCCATTATTGAATATCGGCGGCAGTCACTATCGTTGGCCCGCGCCCAAAATAGTGTGGAGGTTTACTTGTAGGATTCTGAAGACGGCGGGAAACTGCACACAGAAAGAACGAGAACAATTAATGGAAAAGCTGTGCCATGGTAGTTACTGCCTTATTGGTGAACTCTGGCAACACCAATGGAACTGGTTTGTTTTGCAACCGTTCCAATTTTGTGGCTAAACGTGGCATGATTGTAGCCTTTTGGCAAAAGAAGTTAAGATGAGAGTGATGGGAATTACACTCTTCTCCTTATTATTATTATTATTATTATTATTATTATTGGGGAGCCGGGGTGGTCGAATGGTAGAGCGTTGGACTTCTAATGCTCGGGTCGTGAGTTCGATCCCGGCTGGGGCCAAATATTTGTGCTGGCTTTTTCAGCGTTGCCCCGTTCTTGATATCACCCTATGTGGTGGAAAAGGACGTTAAACACCCACCCCACCCACCCTATTATTATTATTATTAGGGGAGCCGGGGTGGCCGAATGGTAGAGCGTTGGATTTTCAATGCTCGGATCGTGAGTTCGAATCCGTCCCGGCTGGGGACAAATATTTGTGCTGGCCTTTTTCTCGCTGCCCCGTCTTTGATATCAGCATTATGTGGTGGAAAAGGACGTTAAATTCCCAAACACCCACCTACTCACCCTTCTTCTTCCTCTTCTTCTTCTTCTTATTATTTTTATCATTTATTTATTCATTCGTAAGAAGACTGACAGATAGAAAAAAAAAGAACGTAAAGAAACGAAAACCAAATGTGTGTCTTGTCCATAAGTTTACCGTTACTCTGTCCGTCTAACTTTCAATATCAGATCATATGAAAATTGAGAAATGGCCATCAAAGTAAATGGATGCTAATGAAATTCAGTTTTTCCAAATGTTACTTAGCTTGACGCTCAGTTTTGACAGATCGATGTCATGCAAATCCCACTTCTACCGTGCATAGGTAATCACCAGAACGGAGTGAAGCAGACTTCTTAAATCTGACCCCTTATTAAATCTAAACTGGTTTTCCGTCTTTTACGGGGAGTCGGGATAGCTGAATGATAGAGCGTTGGACTTTCAATGCTCGGGTCGTGAGTTCGAATCCCTGCTGGGGCCAGATATTTGTGCTGGCCTTTTTCTCGTTGCCCCGTCTTTGATATCACTCATACGTGATGGGATAAGGACGATAAACTCCCAAATTTCTACCTACCCACCTTCTGTCTTTTACTCCATAATTTGCCGTGTCAACAGTAGAACCATCTGTGTCTTGTCCTCTAAGAGGATCAGGGCAGTTTTGTCTGCCACCGTCGTACATTTGAGAGCGTAGTAACTCGAAGAAAGACAATGAAGGCAGTAGTTGGATTACGACGGGAGGCGTGATTGCATGAAATATTCACAAGAGGTAGTCATTACCAATTTCCTTTTGCAGGTACGTTTCTCCAAGGACTCTCGCTCCTACAGTCCTTGGTTAGTGTTTCATGCCACTGGAGTTTTACTTAAGCGCCAAGAAAAAACGGGGGTGGTATAAAAGAACATGTATCTGGGGCAGTTTTGACAGTGTCTGGCTCTATAAAACACGTGTGAATTACGCAGTCTGACCAAAGAGCTTTTTGGTCTGAATCCCAAAACAAGCCTATTTTGATCCCATTAACAAGAGAGAGAGAGAGAGAAAGAAGAAAAAAAAAGAACATTTAGTGTGGCGGGGATGCTGACCTCCCCTTTCACGTCCGGTAAGTAGGTTCCCACACTCTGCTGGGGCCAGAGTAACCGGCCCTATCGCACGCGCCATCAGTTTGCATCAGACACACATTGTATCGACGCATCACGCCGCTAGAGCAAACTTCGCGGGTCCCTTCCGTCCTGCATTGAATGGAAGTCTTAGTCTACTTAAGAGTCGGACAACAGCTAGGCGCTTATAGGTTGCGCTACGTGCCTGCCGTGTGGGACAGACAACGATGGCTGATAGACAAAAACAAAACTTGTATGGGCTATAATTGCATTCAGGAAGGGGGGGGGGGGGGGTAGAAGGCATTAAAGTCTCAATGCGTATGACAGGCGTACAAAAGCGTGTGGACAACTTTTCATCGAATGTACTGACTGTGTGCACCAGAATCACCAGTCACTTTAGTCAAAGATTCAAAGATTTTATTCCTTTCTCCCCATTTCAGAATCCCACGTACTATACTTTCTTCTGTTGGCTCTCGAGCCTTCTCCTACGCTGGTCCAAAAGCCTGGAATTCCCTGCCTCTTTCGCTCCGCCAGTCAACCTCCCTCGAAACCTTCGAAACAAATCTAAAAACCTACCTGTTTTCATCTCATAGCACCGTCTAACCTGCCTCCGTCTTTCTCCATCTCCTTATTAAGTACCATACATGCAGTTGCCCTGGCCCTGAACCTTCACTTCTATCTGTCTCTTTACCTGTACTCTTAGCGCTTCGAACTACCTTACATGTAGATTAAGCGCTATATAAATAAATTATTATTATTATTATTATTATTATTATTATTATTATTTGGGGTATGGAGGAATGTCAAGTAATGCATCATACATGATTCTCATACGTACAGAATTACAAAAACACACGCAGGACGGAAGGAATCACAACAGTCCAAACTGCACATCGCTTATGTTACAAAAGAACAAACAAAAACAATAGTGCACGTGTGTAAGGTGAAACATGTCAACATAGTTACAAACATATCTACATGACATACTAGACGATTTTACTATTTCTAATGAATTTTGCCAGACGTAGCAATGTTTTCTTTGGTATTTCTAGTGACATGTACCTGCAGAACTTAAAAGATGAAATTGTTCTGCGAAATGTGGATGGTATAACATGCTGCCTTTCAGCTTTAAATTTTGGGCATTCCATGATAAAATGCAGTTCGTCATCAATTGCTGACATATCGCATCGTCACAGCATAGTAGCATCTGTGGTGATCCTGGCTGGTTGGCCAGCTGGGGTTCATCGTCCACGCCATAACGCGGTGACTGCAGACGGCCCTAGGGGGCAGGTTATGGGGGATGGGGATAGCTACCCTAACTGTACAGTCCAGCAGAACACTTATTCAATCCAGTCAGACTGCCAGGTCGGCCACATTTTATGTATCCTTGACTGCATTGGACAAGTTACACAAACAGATCCAGCTCACAGTCAGTGGAAGCGGGGGCAACGTGAAAAAAGGCTTGTACAAGTTTTGGCCCTGTCGGGATTCGAACCTGGGACCTTTCGATCTCGAGTCCAACGCTCAAACCGTTGAGCCAGCGTATAAGTTGTTATAGAAGTATACCGCGCACTGAGCAGACGACTTCATACGGTTGCGGACTGAGGACCAGCTAGAGGGCGCTGATTGGTTGCTATTTTTAGCAGCTTTATCGAGTCCCAGTCTGTTCAAAAATAGAAAGTCGTATTTCTCTGATATTAGACGTCACAAAGTCACGAAAACGGTCGCAATGACCAAAAGAAACATGATGATGATGGAGACTTGATATAGCGCACGGTTCCACCCTGACTGAGTTCTCACGGCGCTTAGGGAGAGGATTTGAAAGGAAAGATAGTGCGAGAGAGAGAGAGAGAGAGAGAAGGCTGCAGATGATTACTGGCGTGAGGCACTGAAGAGATGAGTCTTCAGGCGCTTCCGGGATGAGGTACTGCTGACTGCCTCCTTCACTGTCTCAGGGAGAGAGTTCCACAACATCCTTGTATCTTACAAACATCCGTACTGCTTCGAAAGCGGCAGTCTTCTATTTCAGCGGAGTTACGAACTTAGCGGCTTTAACAAAAACTGCATGCTCGTGTTTGCTAAGTCCAAGTCCCTTTTTTCACGAACTACGAGAATGATTTTAGCGTGGTAGACTGGATCCGAGCCAAAGTATCTAAAGCCGATAAGATCAGCTTTGCCTGAGGTCTGAAAGAGTGACGGGACGTTTTTGTAAGAAGGCCGACGTATCGACAAAGCAAGTCGATGTGTGTTTAAAGATTCCAATGTGTATTGTGTGCGCGCTTTTACCCAGTTTCTTGAGTTGGCTCAAAGCGCCGCGAGCTGAACCCAACACGCACTCTCACGTGAATCACACGCATTCTCACACACACTGGACATAAACACATTACAATCACGTGGTGCGAGGGGTCAGCTCAGCTGTTTACGTTTCGGAGTTTAAAACTGCATTTATTTTCAAATTTTGTGGGCTGAACATTTCCAAAGCAGTGGGGGAGGAGAAAGCCGGAGTACCCGGAGAGAACCCCGGATGGTCGGCCCGAATGAACGGTGCCACGTACGAGAAGGAAAAAGTCTTCGCCCCGAGTGGGACTCGAACCTGACCTCTCGCATTGGTGGCAAAGTCTCTTAACCACTAGACCACCGACCGCCCCATTTGATAATAATTCATAATCATAATGTCACAACAGACTTAACCCTACAATGTTTTAGACGAGAGGCGGCTCCACCAGGGGAGCCGGGATAGCCGAATGGTAGTGCGTTGGACTTTGAAAGCTCGGGTCGTGAGGTCGAATCCCCCATGGGGTCAAATGTTTGTTTTTCTCGTTACCCCGTCTTTGATATCACCCAAGCGTGGTGGAAAAGGACGTTAAACTCCCAAACCTCCACCCACCCACCCATCCGACGCTTCGTCAGTATCTGCAAAAGTTTTCAAACTTTTAAACGCTTCAGACGATTGGTCTTTCACTTTCACACGCGTTCCCCGAAGAAATGTTCGCTTTACATGGATTTATTTCGCTGCATTGGGGGAAATACAGAGAAACAGTTTGAGCATAAACAAGACGAACTTATGACATGCTCAATAAAACATTCAGTTAAAGCAGCCTTGCAACGGCGGTTCAAGAATTACGAGAGGCAGATAGACAGATTGAGAGAGAGAGAGAGAGAGTCAAGAAAACTTTATTTTTCAACGGTAGAGGTAGTTAACGTGATACAGTCAATTTCCACACCTGCCGTTGCTATTTCTAGTAGTATCTATCTCAATACACACACACACACACACACACACACACACACACACACACACACACACACACACACACACACACAGAGTCACATGTAAAGCAACAGGAAAAAAGCCAAACAGCAATTAATCCATGAAAAATGAAACTACAATCTAATAAGACAGGAACATTTTAAAAAGCGTGACGAACATACCAATTATGGCAATACACGTAGGAATGGGCGAGAATAAACTGTGGGAAGATTAAACATCGTGTGACATAAGATATTTGAAGAAAAGCTGTTTGAAATTTGTGACAGAGCATGCCTGTTTAACATGCGCTGGAAGACTGTTCCATAATGCCGCTCCAGAAAATAAAAGACTGCTTTTGAAAATGTCAATTCGCGGCTTTGGAATTATACACAGGCTGTTTGAACTTCCATATCGGGAAGCTGAGCGGTGGCAACAGTCGGATAAATAGTTTGGTCCACAGCTTATACATGAAAATTCCTTTGTTGTATTGCAGGTGTTTTGAGGGAGAGAGAGAGAGAGAGAGAGAGAGCGAGGTCTCAGCTGGTCAGCATTTTCTTATCAACGGCGGTCAGCTGCGACAGTCCTTCTTGGTAAATATTCATTCATATGGCTAAGAAAAACGTGTCGAAAGTGTCATGAACTCTGGAACAGTGTTAAACATATGTACGTTGACTGACAATGGAAGATCAGTGTTGCCACGGAGATGGAAGCAGATGTGTATGCTTATACTGTCGGGAGAAGTTTTTTGACTGTTGCGTGTCTAATGAACTTGGCAAGATTTAACATTGCTTTCTTTGATTTGTCTAGTGACACGCTGCAGAAATGTTTCGGGGGAGGGAGGGGGCACGAAATCCATATGCATGAGATGACAACTGTTCATGTTGTTCAAATGCTGTCATGGATACTCATCAGTACGTACTCACATCATTCACCATCTACCCGTCAGGAAATCGCTGCGATCGTCTGAGTCCCTCACAAAAACTCTCATCTTGTTAGCAAAGATGAACTGTCTGCTTCTGCTAGCACTTGCGTGTTGTGTGTCGTGTTTCGACGTCAGGAACCTGAACGCAGAGACGACTGACAGGGTGCGCGGGCAATGGACAGCAGTGATTGCCGGCTGTGCAAACTTTTGGCCGGTTTGCACATCCAGCCACGCACTTAGTCCTGATCATTGTCTACACACCAGCAAACATGGAAGCCGAGAGCGGTTGACTCCAGATCCAGTACAGGATCACTTCAGTATGGCCTGGCAATCCAGATCATTGTCTACACACCAGCAAACATCGAAGCCGAGAGCGACTGACACCAGATCATTTCCCTATAATCTGGCAATCCAGATCATTGTCTTCACACCAGCAAACATTGAAGCCGAGAGCAGTTGACTCCAGATCCAGTACAGAATCACTTCAGTATGGCCTGTCAATCCAGATCTTTGTCTTCATACCAGCAAACATTGAAGCCGAGACCGGTTGACACCAGATCCACCACAGAATGACTTCAGTATGGCCTGGCCATCCAGATCATTGTCTACACACCAGCAAACATTGAAGCCGAGAGCGGTTGACACCAGATCATTTCCCTATAACTTGACAATCCAGATCATTGTCTACACACCAGCAGACACTGAAGCAGAGAGCGGCTGACACAAGATCCAGCATAAAATCACTTCAGTATGGCTGTCAATCCAGATCTTTGTCTTCACACAAGCAAACATTGAAGCCGAGAGCGGTTGACACCAGATCATTTCCCCATAACCTGGCAATCCAGATCACTGTCTTCACACCAGCAAACCTTGAACCCGAGAGCAGTTGACTCCAGATCCAGTATAAAATCACTTCAGTATGGCTGTCAATCCAGATCTTTGTCTTCACACCAGCAAACACTGAAGCCGAGAGCGGTTGACACCAGATCATTTCCCTACAACCTGACAGTCCAGATCATGGTCTACACACCAGCAAACACTGAAGCCGAGAGCGACTGACACCAGATCCAGAACAGAATCACTTCCGCAATCTCGAAACTGCCCGTGCAGAAAATTAGTGGTAAGATTTGGTGCGGGGCGGAGAGGGAGTGGGGTGGAGGGGTCCTTTCCAGTTAGCTTGTCTCGTCTCCTGACAGCTGTAGGCCAGTGCCCATCAGACTTATGTCCAGCAGCCACCCAACTCTTCATCAACTGGCGTGCATCCTTCGGGCTTGGCAAAGACACTCTGACGAGTGAAGACGTCCTCTGTGCAAGTCCTTCGGTCCCTTTACAGCGCTGCCTTTTTCATTAAGGCCCCCGTCTGGAGGCCTCTGAGAGGATTTTTCTTCTGTCAGGGGCTCCCAGATTACTGGGAGTAGCGGCAACAAGAGACGAGGAGGAACCATTGTGTTGACCTACCGCTGAAAGCGAAGAGACGCAAGTTTGGGTGGGGGACCTGAGTAAGTATTGGACAGAAGGCGGAACTCACTCGGGGGCAAGTGATCCTGCGGAAGGGGCAAGTTTGTCAATGGGCCAGTGGAGAGAGAAAAGTCTGCCTGTGCGTGGCTGGGAGGAAAATTGGCGTGGAGGGGATTTCAGGATTAAAAGCGCTTAGGGTACTCGCCCCCTTCACGGCACGATCCAGTGTCAGCCACGTGGCTGGTCTTTCTTTGAACGGCCGAGGATAGTGTTGGTCCAAGACTGAGAGGGAGTGCATCCCACTACCTCAACGACCGTATTCCTCTCGCTCACCCTCACCCCCCCCCCCTCCCCCCGACACACACACACACACACACACACACACACACACACACACTCTTCCCCGGAGGACACAACAGACCCCATCCCCCCCCCCCGCTCACCCTCACCCTCCACACACACACACACACACACACACACACACCCTTCCCAGGAGGACACAACAGACCCCATCCCCCCCCCCCCCCGCTCACCCTCACACACACACACTCTCTCTCTCTCTCTCTCTCTCTCTCTCTCTCTCGCACACACACACACACACACACCTCCCAGGGGACACAATAGATGGACTGGGAGTGGTCAACCTGCAGGAGAAGCAGACGTTGAATCATAAGTTCAGATCGGAGAAGAAGGGGGGAAAAAACACAGACAAAGGGGGAAAACGGGGAATGAAGCTCTTAATTTCCTGTCGGTCGGTGGAATAATCTTTTTAAAAAAAATGGAAGAAGGTGAGAAATAATCGTCGACTCTCTCTCTCTGTCTCTCTCTCTCTCTCTCTCTCTCTCTCTCTCTCTCTCTCTCTCTCTCTCTCCAACTGTAGTAGTTGTATCTGTCTTAGAGTGAACGCGTACGTCACAGTATGAATGTATGTATTGGTATGCTTGTTGAATACGCGCGTGTCTAAAGATATATATATATATATATATATATGTGTGTGTGTGTGTGTGGGTGTGTGTGGGTGTGTGTGGGTGTGTGTGTGTATGTTAATGTATGTATGCAGTAGACAGACCTGAGTACTTATGCGAGTGTATATGCAGCTAGTAGTATGTGCGAGTGTGTGTATATAATTATGCTTTGTTCCTGATTTTGTTTTGTTCGGTTGTTCTCTTGGTGGTTGTGGTGGTTGTTGTTGTTGTTGTTGTTGTTGTTGTTGTTGTTGTTGTTGTTGTTGTTGTTGCTGTTGTTGTTGTTGTTTGTTTTTTGTTGTTTTTTTGCTTTTGTTGTTTTGTTTTGTTTTGTTTTGTTTTGGGTTTTTTGGTTTTTGTATTTTCCTATGTTTCCTTTTGTTTTCCTATGCCCCCAGGGTTGGAAAAATAAACTTGACTTGACTTGCATTCGCAAAAAAAAACCTCCGTGGACAGGTTCTGTCACGTAGCGGCGATCAAGCGTCCATTTTGCCGTCCGCCCTTTCGTCTGTGCGAGCAAACTGGGTGGGTGTTTAGGGGGTTTAATTTCAACGTCCTTTTCCACCACTTACGGGTGATATCAAAGACGGGACAAAGAGGGAAAAGTTCTGTTCAAATATTTGGCCCCAGGCGGGATCTCCTTAAGCTCAAGACGTGGCTAAAAATAGAATTGAAGGTCAATTTCAAGCGTATCATTGGCTTGGTTCACGAGTTAGGATCACTTTATTGCGCTTGCATGCATAATCGATGTCATATCCACGTTTGATTTTCATTTGTCTGCATAAATTTAAAAGTATAGAAGGGAGTGAGAGAGTGTAAGTGGCGAAGAGAGTGAGTCTTAAGAGAATTATAAATCCAACTAGACACGAAACACCGAAACATGGAACAGAAGTCTGCATGCGAAATTTGTTCCTCGTTCACATTTCTTGTCTCCTTCAAACTTCAATCTGACTGCCATCACACAGTACAGCTCCCCCCCCCCTCCCTACCCACCCCCCCCCCCCCCCACCCCCGGCTACACCCCCTCCCCCCTCCCCTCCCCGCCTCCGTCAAAGCTCCATCTATTTTCCAACAAAAATATAGGAACAAACGAAATAGCTTACATCAGAATCGCTTTATACTCAACTTCTATTATTTCTCTGTGCGCCGGAAACCTAGCCACGTTTGTGACGCACGCTCCTTTTATTTTATCACCCCCCCCCCCCCCCCTCCGCCTCCCCACCCCTTCCCTCCCCGCCTCCCCCAAGCCTCCATCTAACACTTTCCCAAAAGGGTAGAAGCAAACAAAAACAAAATACCCAACGTCAAACCTGTCTTTAACTCTAGATTTCTCTCTGCGGAAACCGTGCCACTTTTGTAAAGCTCATCCCCGCCCGCTCATCCTTCTAAACCCCCACCTAAACTGTTTCGCGAAGGATAGAAACAAACACAAATAGCCTAGCTCAGATCTGTCTTCGGACACTCAAACTCTAGAATTGTTTCTGGCTGCGGAAACCCAGCAACTCTTGTGACGCTCACCACCTCCCTCCCCCTCCCCCACCCCCAACTCCCGCCTCCCCCTCCTCCAATCCACCATCTAAAATTTTCCCACATGGATAGAAAGACAAAAATGGACAAAAACAAAAAAAGAAGAAGAAGAAGAAACAGCCTGCATCGGATTGTCTCACATTCAAACTCTAGATTTCTCTCGGCGGAAACCTCGCCACCTTTGTGACGTTTATCCCCCCCCCCCCTCCGCCTCCCCCCACTCCCCTCCCCGCCACCCCAAACCTACATCTAACATTTTCCCACATGGATAGAAATAAAACTAGCCCACATCAGAACTGACTTAAAATAACATTTTTGTTCCAGAAATCAGAATAGCTGTCATGTATGTACCAGTCTTTGCCGTACCTGTATCCGTTTGCGGAGGGAGTCTGTGTGATGTGGATTGTCTATGCCTGACTGCGAGACACTGGAAGTGTCGATCTTCCTGTTCAGTTGCTTATCTGTATCTAGACTATTGCCCTCCGCCTCCTCCCCTCCCCTCCCCTCCTCTCCCCTCCCCAAGCCGCGATAGTCTTTGCTGGTTTGGTTGTAAGGCGCTCAGAACTTGTGTAAGAACAAGCGCCACATAAGTGATTATTATTATTAATATTACCAAACCCTAGATTTCTCTCTGGCTGCGGGGAGCCGGGGTGGTCGAATGGTAGAGCGTTGGACTTCTAATGCTCGGGTCGTGAGTTCGATCCCGGCTGGGGCCAAATATTTGTGCTGGCTTTGTCATCGTTGCCCCGTCTTTGATATCACCCTATGTGGTGGAAAAGGACGTTAAACCCCCAAACACCCACCCACCCACCCACCCACCCACCCTCTCTGGCTGCGGAAACCCATCAACGTTTGTGACGCTCGTCCGCCCCCCCCCCCTCCCCCTCTCCCCCTCTCCCCCTCCCCCTTCTAACATTTTCCAATAAGGGTGGGTGGGGTGGGGGTTTGGGGGTTTAACGTCCTTTTCCACTACATACGGGTGATATCAAAGACGGGGCAACGATGAAAAAGCCAGCACAAAGCCGGGATACGAACTCACGACCCGAGCATTAGAAGTCCAACGCTCTACCATTCGGCCACCCCGGCTCGCCTTTTCCAATGAGGATAGCAACAAACAACAACAAAAATGTCCGAAAGCAAACTGCCTACATCAGAACTGTCTTACACTGAAACTCAGGGAATTTCTCCGTCGGCGGAAACCTAGACATTTTTGTGACGCTCGTCCACCTCTCCTCCCCCCCCCCCCATCCCACCCACCACTACCACCACCACCCCTCCATCTAACATTTTCCGGAAGCGGAAACCTAGCCATTTTTGTGACGATTGTCTCCCCCCTCATGACCCCTCCCCCACCCTCTCCTCCTTAACGCTTCCCCCATACCTACATATAACATTTTCCCACAAGGGTAGAAAAACACAAAACAGCCTACATCAGACCTGTCCAATACTCAGACTCTAGATTTCTCTCCGCGGAAACGTGGCCAGTTCTTTGTGAACGCTAAAACCTGATGACTAGGGAGTCTAGAGTCGACTGAGCCGAACCTCTAAGTACGGAGACGCTTCCACGGTCCACAAAGGTCATCAGAACCTCAAGCGAGAAGCCCATCAAAAGACACACGGAGCCCGGATCTGTATCAGTCTGTGAAGGTTGTTAATGTCTCTACGGAAATACGGCCGGGCTCCCGGGACCCAGTCCTCCTCCAACAAACAGAATTAAAATCGAGCTGGGTGATCGCTGAGGGTCTTGGGATACCGATCAAGGTTTGAGGGGTGGGTGGGCGTTCGGTAAGACTGTTGTAATCTGGCGGAGGGAAAGTATGAAATAAATCGGGGGGGGGGGACGTATCAAATAAAATCAAAAGATTGTGTGGTGCCTGGGCCGGCTGCCTGTAATGTGTGTGTGTGTGTGTGTGTGTGTGTGTGTGTGTGTGTGTGTGTGTGTGTGTGTGTGTGTGTGTGTGTGTGTTGGGACGGGGAGGGGTCTGCAATCGAGGGAGGGGTGCGGCGGACGAGAGGGAGGGGGGGTGCGGCGGACTAGAGGGGCATGGGGGGGGGGTAAGAGTGGGTGTGGAGGCATTGAGATGAAACAGGTTTACTACTTTAGTGAATGAGACATCCGTCCAGTGAGTGTCAGACTGCCATAAACACACACACACACACACACACACACACACACACACACACACACACACACACACACACACACACACACACACACACACACACACATTCTGCGCTGTGACAAGTGCACTATGTTGTGCACGTACGTACAGAGCCTGTGTCAGTTTAATGTCAGTTGCTTCCTCTGCCTGTATCCTATACGTCTGTTTTTGTGGTACATGTAGTACAGTAGATAAACCTCGCTATATATATACATCTTCCCGGCTCCACTCAACAACACAGCCACGGAAAACATCTTCATGCCACGATATTTCAAGGTACATGATTATTAAAACGGCCCACGAGGATGGGTGGGTGTTTGGGAGTTTAACGTCCTTTTCCACCACGGTGACATCAAAGATGGTGCAACGAGGGAAAAAAGTCACCATAAATTTGTGGTTTCTAGCCAGAAAACGACTCGGGAGAATTTTTAAAAAAAAACTTTGCGTACGATGATATTTTAATGTACAAGATCATAAAAAACGACTTTGTACTGAAGAAAAAAAAACAAAAAACATTTACAACCATGATATTTCAAGATTTTTTTTTTTAAAAAACCGACTTAACAGAGAGAGGAAATACAAAAACTTGGAACTCACGTGAACTCACTCCCAAAAATCAGACGACGTCTGCCTGTGTGAAAAATAAAATTCACGTAGCCCACTTTTGGCCAAACTCACATCATCGTTTCCCCTGCTTGTAAACCGTTCACATTCCTTCGTGCTTTTCCGTCTTTCTGTCTGTCTGTCGGACTCTGGTCTGCGTGGTGCCAGTGGCGAGCACACCGACCGTGCGCTAGGGCTGGACCAAGTGCTAACTGATTGAGTGCAGGCCCAGTAACGCTTCCACGCCACATCGCTGCTAACCGCAACGGCCCGGTAAAGTCGCTGCGCTGGCCGTGGTGTAGTTGCAGTGGTGGTGGTGGTGGTGGTGGTGGTGGCGGTGGTGGTGGTCGTATCAGGGGCGCTTACTGGAAGTGGCGGTTTGCAGGCAGCTGTCCGGATGAGGGTGTTTCAAAACTTGATCTCGCTGAGTGGCAGGTTTTTGTGACGAAGGATCGATGTTTTGAGGTATTGTATTTTAAGTCAGGAGTGCCGGGGGATGGTAATAGGGTAGGGGTGTCAGTAATTTATTGATTTCTTGCGGTTCACTTTATTAATGTTACCGGGGGGGGGGGGGGGGGGGGGGGGGTGTCTATGAATAAAAGTGCGTTTCTGGTAATTATAGTGGTGTGTGTGTGTGTGTGTGTGTGTGTGTGTGTGTGTGTGTGTGTGTGTGTGTGTGTGTGTGTGTGTGTGTGTGTGTGTGTGTGTGTGTGTGTGTGTGTGTGTGTGTGTGTGTGTGTGTGTGTGTGTGTGTGTGTGACCTGTTGCCAGTAGATTTTTTCTTTTCGTAGTGTAGCAAGGCCAGAGAGCTGGAGAGACCTGTTCATCCTTGAAATATAAACACCTCTCTCTCTCTCTCTCTCTCTCTCTCTCTCTCTCTCTCTCTCTCTCTCTCTCTCTCAGCGCTGTTCAACGATTGAATGATCGAAGTTAAACAATTGCAGACACACCCAGTCCTTCACTATGTCAAAGATGATCATAAAATGTATTTTAACACGTTCAGCAACATCAGTCGTGCAGGCATATGTACATGATTAACTTAAGAAAGATAAGACATTGTTGACACATGTTATATACGCCCTCCTTCGGACAGAATATATCAATACCGTATGGCTAAATGTTCCTTGACACATTGATTTGTAAGTAAAACCGCAGGTGTGGTATTTATGTCAATATTTGCCAGGGCACGCTCCCACGTATATGCGTTCAGAAAACTAAACGTGTGAAGGAAATGTTTAACGTACCCATAGCCATAGAGCGCGGAATTATTTTACACGCGCACACGCACGTAATCACACACACACACACGCACACGCGCGCGCGACACACACACACACACACACACACACACACACACACACACACACACACACACACACACACACACACACACACACACACACACACACACACACACACACACACACACACACGCACGCGCGCGCACACACACAGACACACACACACACAACACACACACACACACACACACACACACACACACACACACACCACACACACACACACGCACGCGCGCGCACACACACACAGACACACACACACACACACACACACACACACACACACACACACACACACACACACACACACACACACGCACGCGCGCGCACACACACACAGACACACACACACACACACACACACACACACACACACACACACACACACACACACACACACACACACACACACACACACACACACACGTCAATGTCTGTACATCAAATCTAGACATATACACCACTTTGCGATCGAAACACCATGCGATATTTTTTAATATTCCACCCACAGCTCCCAATAAAAAGAATCAGGACAACCGCTCCTTCTCAGAACCGAAGCAAACCGTGGTTTAATACTTCTGAGATTTGTGTAATTGGCCTCGCGAGATTCGTGAAGTTTACTGCCTCTAAGGATGCCCCCCCCCCCTCCCCCCCCCCCCTCTTTATTGAATTCCGTATAATCCTTTTTGCGCATCAGGAACTGTAGCTAGGACAATAAAAACCAAAACGCACATTAACCTATAAATATCTACCTAGGGGAATACGCCATTGCAATTAAATGATGACAAATCTCTGAATACTGCTAAAACTGTGTGCGATTGAAATAAAACGCATTTAAATTCATAAAGTGCATTCACCTACATAAACATATATATATGGGAGATCTGGCTTGGTGGTTAAGGCATCTGGTACAGATTCTGAGGCGCAGGTTTGAATCCCTGTTGGCAGGAATTTAGGGAGCTTCTCAAAATTCCCAAGCGCAACTTGAAATCTTTTGGCGAGCGCTGTTTCAGTTTTGTTGCACCATGCTCTTGGAACTCCCTGTCTGCGAATCTGAGAACCCCATGGGGCGGTCGGTGGTCTAGTGGTTAAGAGACCTGTCACTAATGTGAGAGGTCAGGGGTTCGAGTCCCACTCGGGGCAAAGAAATTTTTTTTTTCCTTCTCGTATGTGGCACTGTTCATTCGGGCTGATCGTCGGGGGTTCTCTCCGGGTATTCCGGCTTCCTCCCCCTCTGCTTTGGAAATGTTCAGCCCACCAAATTTAAAAAATAAATGCAATTCTAAATTCCGAAATTTAAATAGCTGAGCTGACCCTTCGCACCACGTGATTGTAAAGTGTTCATGTCCAGTGTGTGAGAGAATGCGTCTGATTCACGTGACCGTGCGTGCTGGGTTCAGTTCGCGGCGCTTTGAGCCGATTCATGAAATTGGGTAAAGCGCCTATACAATACTCAATTATTATTATTATTATTATGTCATTTCCTGTGTAACTAGTCAGTTTCACCTGTGTATGCCTGTCCATCTTTGTAAAATGTGCGTGAGTGTCGGTGAGTGATAGGCGCTTTTAGCCTTGGTCTAAAGAAATGCGCCCTACAAATACATTTTTTTCCACAGCAAATCGAGTCAAATTCACGTGCTGACTCGTCTCGACTTCATGTACGCATTCGCGCACAATATCAAGTGCGCAAGATCCCATTTTAAACGGATAGAGTGGCGGAATGGGAAACAGCCACACACCATGCATAAAAAATAAAATAAAAAAGGGTGACGTTGCACTACAGGGACGCCCGGTGAGCAACCCGAGCTTCCCAGCAAGGGATAATAAAGCGCATAAAATTAATATCAACTAAATAAAAGCGACATAAAAGGGACAGAAACCACTTAACTTTCACAAAGGACGGCACAGGTCAACGTTTCATTTGTCCCATTTGTTTATGTCCTGAAGAAGGCGAAAGCCGAAACGTTGACCTGTGCCGTCCTTTGTGAAAGTTAAGTGGTTTCTGTCCCTTTTATGTCGCTTTTATTTGCTTAACTTGTAACCACTTCGCAGTCATTGCCGTTTCCTTTTCTAATATCAACTATATAAATAGATAAATAAAATGTATAATAATAATGATAATGATAATAATAATAATGAGTATTGTATAGGCGCCGCGAACTGAACCCAACACGCACGCTTACGTGAATCACACGCATTCTCTCACACACTGGACATAAACACATTACAGTCACGTGGTGCGAAGGGTCAGCTCAGCTATTTAAATGTCGGAATTTAGAATCGCATTTATTTTTCAGATTTGGGCTGAACATTTCCAAAGCAGAAGGGGGAGGAGGGGAAGCCGGTGTACCCGGAGAGAACCCCCGACGATCGGCCCGAATGAACGAATGTATGGTATCAAGCCGCATGTTATTGGCATCATATTGAAAGCTGTCTTGTGAATCAATACTTTTCTTCCTTATCAGTTATCGTAAAGAAAGCGCACAATATCAAGATGTATGGAAGATTCGAGGAAATTGTTATTCGAACGAAACACCTAGGCCCTTTTATACTACTACTAATAATAATAAAGGGTATTTGTGGCGCCCCATCTCACAAGAGCCATATAAACGGCCAAAACCGGACAGTGATATCGTACGATGTTGGAGTCACACGGTACAAGGGCCTAAGCGTCATGGACTGGGTAAACACCTAGACCCTTTTAGCGTATGATGGAAAACGTTACAAGCACGATTTCACCATTTACATGTGTCAATGGCCAATCGGGTGTTGGAATTTCTCCAAAGATTGTAGTGCAAATAAATAAATAATCGAGCCTATGTCATTGTTATCACATTGAAACCGTCTTGTAAATCAATACGGGATGCCAGGATAGCCGAATGTTGCTTGGGTTGTGAGTTCGATTCCCGGCTGGGGCCAAAGTTTGTACTGACCTTTTTCAGGCTGCCTCGTCTTTGATATCGCCCATACGTGGTGGAAAAGGACGTTAAGCTCCCAAACACCCACCCACCCTGTAAATCAATACTCATCTTACCCTTTCGATGTCCAAATTTGATTTTAACAAAACGCTTACTCACCATAATATGCATTTCTACCCTAGCAAATTAAATTGCTGCTGAAAGAACACGAGAAAGTACACGAGATTTCCCCTTGTTTGTGCTAGTTCTCTTTATAATTACAAAAATCACTATACTACATGGAAACATTGCTCTGTCAAATCAAAGCACTTTCAATTGATTTACTTCATTGACGTATTTTGAATAATTTTGCATCACTGCGTTTGAAGGCGATGATTAAATATATGTACCATTACCCGATTACGCTAAAGAATAAAACCAAAAACAAACAAACAAACAAACAAACAAACCCGTTTAGTGATAGCAGTGCTTTTGCCAGCTAGAAACACAAGTCCAAAGACATAATTACAGGTGAGTCGAGCGGTAAAGCGTTGGACTTCCAACGCAAGGGTCACAAGTTCGAATCCCGGCTGAGACCAGGGGAGCCGGGATAGCCGAATGGTAGAGCGTTGGACTCCCAATGCTCGGGTCGTGAGTTCGAATCCCGGTTGGGGCCACATATTTGTGCTGGCCTTTTTCTCGTTGCCCCGTCTTTGATATCACCCATACGTCGTGGAAAAGGACGTTAAACTCCCAAACACCCACCCGGCTGAGACCAAAAACGTGTCTCGGCCTTTTTCTCGTTGCCCCGTCTTTGATATCACCCTCGTGGGGTAGAAAAGGGCATTAAGCATCCACCCCACCCACCTAGAGACGTGTATCTATTATTTACCAGATCCGAGACAAAGACCCGGTGCCAATTCTCTGAGGACTTTAAAAAAAAAAAAAAAAAAAAAAAGCAGCCTCAGACAGTGTTGACAGCTTCTGACCGCAGGGACCCAAGTAGATCAGGACCACGGGACACATCAGTTACTTCCCCCTGTCCAACTCAGTTACCTCCCTTGGTCTGTCCAGACGTCTGCATGCTATGCCTTGCATCAACGTCAGACGGCGTGGACACTTAGTGACATACGACGTTTTATTACTATCCTATCCCTTTTGCTTATCATATAGAGTATCGCGTAGTCTTGGTCGCTGAATGTACATTAGAAAGGGTATTGAGGATCTGGAAGCCCCAAGAGAGGCAGGGGTTGTCGTGGTGTTTGCTTCTTCTTGTTGGTGTGTTTGGTTGTTGTTGTTGTTGTGTTTGTTTTTTTGTTTTTTTTGGTGGGTTTTTTTTGTTTTGTTTTGTTTTGTTTTGTTTTGTTTTTGGGGGGAGGGGTTGTTTTGTTTGTTTGTTTGTTTGTTTGTTTGTTTGGGGGGGGGGTTGTAGTTGTTGTTTTAGTTGTTATTTTGTTGTTTGTTTTTGTTGGACCGGGGAGTGTTGTTTTGTTTTGTTTTGGGGTTTTTTGGTTATGTTTGTTTTTGGTTTGGTGTTTTTTGTTGGTTTTTGTTGTTGTTGTTGTTGTTTGTTGTGTTTTCTTTTGGGGGGGTGGGGGAGTTGTTTTGTTTTGTTTGTTTGTTTGTTTGTTTGTTTGTTTGTTTGTTTGTTTGTTTTGGGGGTGTTTAATTGTTAGTTGGTTGGTTTTTTGTTGATTCGTTGATTTTTTGTTTGTTTGTTTTGTTTGTTGGTTGGTTTGTTTTTTGTTGTTGTTGTTGTTTTGTTTTTTGTTTTTTGTTTTATTTGGGTGTTGTTGTTGTTGTTGTTGTTCTTGTTTGGTATATTTGTTTGTTTGTTTGCTTTGTTGTTGTTGTTTCTTGTTGTTGATGCTATTTTTGTTTGTTCAGGGTTGTTGGTGGTTGTTGTTGTTGTTGTGGTTGTTGCTTTTTGTTTGCTTGGTCTTCTTCTTCTTCTTGTTTGTTTTTGTTGTTTTTGAGGGTATCAGTATCTTGTTCCTCGAAGCCAGCAGTTGTGTGAACTGTCATTCTGGCCGGGGCATGTATGAAAATCTTCAGAAAACCACAGCTAGGTTGACTCGACCCTGTTTGTGTGTCCAGGCTACTCGCGACTTCCGCAAGCACCTCGGGTTGCTGTCGTGTTGCAAATACATGTTGCAGGTCCAACCGCAAAATTCGTCAACGTGTGAAGGCCCCCTTTACACATAGCTGTGAGGAGTTCCCCGCCACGGTGACTGCTTCAGCTCACTTGCAGGTCTATGACAGCGAACAGCTCCCGGTGGAGGTTGCTCTAGAGAACTCAGTCGGTAAAAGAATGATCGCTCCCAGTTATCCCTCCTCTTTGGATGCGCTCAGCTGGGCCCGTATGTAGAACTCGAGGTTAATTTAACCCAAGGCTACGGGCCTAACCCAGACTATGACAAAAGAAACCCCAAAACAAAATTAAATTTAAAAAGGAAGAGAAGAAAGAGAGACAAAAATCCTTCTATAACGGCATAAGCACCTTGCTGGTATAGACCCGCTTCCTGATTTAAAGGGGAGCCGGGGTGGTCGAATGGTAGAGCGTTGGACTTCTAATGCTCGGGTCGTGAGTTCGATCCCGGCCGGGGCCAAATATTTGTGCTGGCTTTTTCATCGTTGCCCCGTCTTTGATATCACCCTATGTGGTGGAAAAGGACGTTAAACCCCCAAACACCCACCCTCCCACCCTCCTGATTTAAAACCAAAAACAACAGAAAATTTAACCCTAGAGCTAGTTTAGTTCGAGGTTAGACTCTAACCCGGGGCTAAACTCCCTAACCCCGACTTTTACATGCGGGCCCTGATGTATTCAAGAAAACATAAAACTGAATGAATCCCTCCCTTGGGCAAATGCTTCCTTGGCTGAAAGGTCGACTGTCAGAGACGACGCCTACACCATCTTCAATAATTGATAGGTACAGTGTGACACTGGGAGCTACGTTTTATTACGGAATGTACGAAATGTCGAGCTAGCAGACAAAAATTCTTTAACATCTGCATTTCGAGGACCTGTTTCCTCTTGTAATTTTTGTCGAACTCTGCCTGTTTCTGGCAAAACATGGATACAATATCCATGTCGGATACTTTGTTTTGCCAAAATAGGCTGGGTGCGTGGGTGAGTAGGTGGGAGGGTGTTTGGGAGTTTATCGTCCATTTCGATCACGTACGGGTGATCTCAAAGACGGGGGTAACGAAAAAAAGACCAGCACAAATATGTGGCCCCAGGCGGGATTCCAACTCACCGCCCGAGCTTTGAGAGTCCAACGCTCTACCATACCGCTATCCCGGCTTCCCGCCAAACTAGGCAGAATTCACGTCACACGTATTTCATCTTATCTTAGAAAAGAGGGCTCTGTACCTAATCATACATCCTTGAAAAATATTGTCATTGCCATTATCTGATCTCATCGAGCCGGGATAGCCGAATGGTAGGGTGTTGGACTTTCAATGCTTGGGTCGTGAGTTCGAATCCCGTCTGCGGCCAAATATTCGTGTTGGCCTTTTCCTCGTTGCCCCGTCTTTGATATCACCCATGAAAAGGACGTTAACTCCCAAACACCCACCCCACCCTTATCTTATCTTATCTTATCTAGGAAATTGGGCCCTGTACCTAATATTTCATCCTTGAAAAATAAAGTGTCGTTGCCATTATCGTATCGTATCGTATCGTATCGTATCGTATTACTATCGTATCGTATCGTATCGTATCGTAGATAGGAAACTGGGCTCTGTACCTAATCTTTCATCCCTGTGAAATAAAGTGTTATTGCCATTACAGTATCGTATCGAATCGTATCGTATCGTATCGTATCGTATCGTAGATAGGAAATTGGGCTCTGTACCTCATCTTTCATCCTTGAAAAATAAAGTGTCTTTGCCATTATCGTATCGTATTGTATCGTATCGTAGATAGAAAATTGGGCTCTGTACCTAATCTTTCATCCTCGAAAAATAACGTGTCATTGCCATTATCTTATCTTATCTTATCTTATCTTATCTTATCTACCGCGCCCACTGTCTCCGTCACAGACAAAAATTCACCCCCATCAAGTCTATAACTACACCCAACCCAAAGTAAAAGACCAGATTCTGCCCAAGTCAGACACAAGACAAAACAAGTTCCCTGCCCCGCAGCCATTCAGGCAGCCACAGACAACACCGTCGACTTGTCTCGATCGCGGCGACTGGGGGGGCCCAGACGCCTCCTAGTCCAATAGAGACATGTACCCCGGACCTCGCACGCATCCGTGTGCACTGAGGCGCTGGGACAAGCAGTCGTCAATGGGGAAGAAATTGAGGTGCCAGCGCCATCTGCTGGCCCTCGCTGACGGATGACCCTTGTGCTGGACATGTGCACGGTCACTTGGTGAAGGGGCCTATGTGCCGTGGGAGCACGCTAAGCACTTAGACCCTTTTTACTTTTTTTCCATTTGGTGGTAGATTGTCTGCAGTATGATATGAAGCAGTGAAGGTCGTGGACTGGTGCGACCGCCGAGGTGTTGGGGAAG
This sequence comes from Batillaria attramentaria, assembly GCA_018292915.2. Taxonomy (NCBI): domain Eukaryota; kingdom Metazoa; phylum Mollusca; class Gastropoda; family Batillariidae; genus Batillaria; species Batillaria attramentaria. The sequence goes on along the minus strand of JACVVK020000007.1, from coordinate 109,318 downwards.
GGGAGCAAGGGTGCAGGAAGGGGGCGGCGTGGGGTTTGGGGGGGGGGGGCGACGGGATGACGGTGTGTGTGTAGGGGGAGAAGCGGGGGGGGGGGGGGGCTTTTGTTTTAGAGACGTTTATCATGTCAGTCGAGCTCTTGTACAATGCGTATCACGTGGTACACATGCAGGCCATGTCAACAGCGATACCATGAATGTCTGGCGGGTGGGTGGGGTGGGTGTTTGGGAGTATAACGTCCTTTTCCACCACGATATCAAAGATGAAAAAGCCAGCACAAATATTTGGCCCTAGCCGATATTCGAAATCACGACGCGAGCATTGGAAGTCCAACGCTCTACCATTGGGCCACCTCCTGGATGTCTGGTGGACAGGTGGAGGACAAACAAATCTTGCGCCATAGCCAAAGCACGAGGCTGTCTGCCACGCATGGTTTGATGACGTAACGTGCAGGAGCTCAGTAAACATAACAATACCTATTGATATAAAACGATGAACACTATGTTTTTAAGGCATGTCTGTTTTGTCGCATTTATCACTCGAAACGGTTTTCATTCATCAGATCTCCAAGACAACAATAAAGTGAACTGCCCCTCCCTTTCACACACACACACACACACACACACACACACACACTAAATTAATAAAGCGAGGGCGCGTTTGAGCAGTAACCTTGATAATTTGCCCACTTAATAACAGTTCCAGCCAGTTATAGCTGTGAAGCTGTGACGATACCTCCCCTTTCGTCCGCTTTCGTGGGGAAATCCGATTTAACCAAATGTTACTCGTGCCCGTAGGGGCGCACGATGATGAGCAAAAGTTCTATTTGCGAGGCCGAAGATGGACACTCATTAGATTCCACTCCACACCTCTCGGTTCATTACGCTGATTTGGCTGACCACTGTCGGGTCATCGGACCTCGAGAAGGCGCGTCGTTGATAGGGGTCGCTAAGGTCAAGGGATGGGGTGGGGGAATGGGGGGTGGGGGTGGGGAGTGTCGATGATGTCTGTCACGCGCAGCGTGTATTTTCCAGTCAGAAAAAAAATGTGACGTCAAAGGTTGCAAGATGTACGCGAGTATATCGACGTCATGGTGTAAGGCAGTACCGGATGTCGTGAGTTGAGCTGGAGAAGGGTGACGGGGGGGGGGGGGGGGGCAGCAAGCGTTTGGAGAGAGGGGGGGGGGGGGTGTTCGTGATGCTTGTGGGGTTGGTTGGGTGAGGTTGGGGTGGGGCGCGGTGGACAACAAGATCGGACAACTGCAGGATTGTCAGTTTAGCGAATACAAGACCTGGAAACAGTCAACAATCTAAACAAACATCGATTTCTAAGTCCAAAAACTAAGGGACCTAACTACTCTACCCTTCACTTACCGCGCCTCCTCTCCAACCCCTCCACAAAAAAGTGATCAACCTCAAACCAATCAATAACACACCCTACAAAACTTTGTATAAAAACCCCGAAGGTTAGAACCATGCAGACGAGGAAAGCAAGCACAGGATTATTGCCCCTGTATCAGACAGCAAAAGAACACACAAACTTCCTCACCGAACGTATGTCACATGACCTGGTTCGGTTGGGAGGCATCATATCCTCATTAAGTCTCCATCCTGCTCCACCAGGGACTTTGTATTTCAGCTAATTTGTGAACACTCAGATACCATTTACAGCGACAACGTGCGTCTCTTTCCAAATGACAGTGTCTGGACTCCGAATCAACAGCGCTGTACATAGAAGTTGGCTTTGCTGGGCCATGGTAGGTGTTCTACAGTCTCGATACGTTTATCAGGAACACAATAATAATAATAATAATTCTATAGGCGCTTTACCCAGTTTCATGAATCGGCTCAAAGCGCCGCGAACTGAACCCAACACGCACGCTCACGTGAATCACACACGTTCTCTCATACACTGGACATAAACATATTACAGTGCGAAGGGTCAGCTCAGCTATTTAAGTTTCGGAATTTAGCATTGCATTTACTTTTCGGGCTGAACATTTCCAAAGCAGAGGGGGAGGAAGCCGGAATACCCGGAGAGAACCCCCGACGATCGGTGCCACATACGAGAAGGGAAAAATTCTATGTCCCGAGTGGGACTCGAACCCTTGACCTCTCGCATTGGTGACAAGTCTCTTAACCACTAGACCACCGACCGCCCCCACCAACACCGTAGGAAACTTTACATCAAATGCGCTTAACCCGTGCATCAGCATCAGTCACTTGGGACACGATACAGCTTCCGAAACCATTGTGATGATTCGGGTTGGCGTATAGTTTGTTCTACGTACATACAGAAGCGAACCGCGTACTGAGCAGGCGATGTGATTTGGTTGCGGACTGAGGACAAACTACACAGCGCTGACCGGCGGCTATTTTTGTCAGCTTGGTCGTATCGACGTATAGTACAGATATGGAAGCGTTAGGCCAAAGGAAGTCATATTTTTCTACAATTAGAAGCCGCAAAGTCACGAAAATGATCGCAATGGCCAAAAGGAATAATCTATTGATTTGGGAAACAGTCTGAGAGCTTTGCAAGCTCCATGTTTGTTTTTTGTTTGTTTGTTTGTTTGTTTTTTCGTCAGAACTCATTCCGAACATAGAGACTCAAGAAACAGATTGCTTGGTTTGGTGAAGCGGATAAAGGTTTCATCTCAGGTCAATGTAAAGCCTGCTCTTAACTGGGCACAGCGCGCGAAACACACATGTGCACATCACAGTCGTTGCGCTCGGTGTGTCTACTAACTACAAAACTGAACACAGCTGTGCTCGGTGACAAACCGATTGAAGATGCACTGTCCGCCATGTTTGCGCGCCGAGTGACGTAGTACAGCCAATCAGAATATGTTGTGGAAACCACAGTCACAGTTGTGGCTATTTGAAATCCAGGATGCTGTGATGACGCCACAGCGGCGGACCCCCCCCCCCCCCTCCCCCCCAAATCACAACTGTGTCACAACTGTAGACAGCACTGTGGCGCTCCGCAAACGCGTTGAATGGAGGAAAATAATTACGTCAATTGCGAAGCTCTAAGCCTAAGGGTGCTTGCGGTGGTCTGTGATGTTATAATTGACAGTTATCACAGGGGTTAATGCTCACAGATCGTTCTGAGCTGTTTTCGTGGTGCAGTGTATCGGGAATCACACCACTTAGACACCTGGACAGTGACAGCGTCTGTACTGCTGGCGCTGAGCCTACGGAAGCGTACTCGATGACGCGGTGACCACACTGAGCTCTCCAGTAGTGACTTTGAATAGTGGACCGCTAGCGCAAAGTGTAAACAACACTGTATCGAACTAAGAACTGTACTAATCATCACAACAGATTCTGATTGGCTGTACTACGTCACTCGGCGCGCAAACATGGCGGACAGTGCATCTTCAATCGGTTCGTCACCGCGCACAGCTGTGTTCAGTTTTGTAGTTAGCAGACACACCGAGCGCAACGACTGTGATGTGCACATGTGTGTTTCGCGCGCTGTGCCCAGTTAGAGCAGGCTTTAGGCTGAGCGCCTCGTAATTGACGTAATCATTTGCCTCCATTCAACGCGCTTGCTCTTATATTTTAAATATTTTCCAGCGATAAATGTAATGACGTTATTATTAGCTCTTCTGGGTCTTCGGGGGACGGTTACAGTGGGCTCCAAAGGGTGCACTGAAACGCGAAAAAAACCAAGCTTGACAAGCTAGGCTGTCTGACATGCAAGTTTAATGAGCATGGCGAACGAAACGCCTGTTTGCTCTAATCAAATGATTGGCGGCGCTTTGAATATTGCATTGCATTCTGCTGACACACCTCCGGGGTGTCGCATCGCGTTTCTAAGGGTCGGGGGGTTGGCAGTTCCTCGAGGGGAGGAGGAGGGAGGAGAAGGGGGGGGGGAGGGGTATCAGAGGGGCCGGAGGTGGGGATGGAAGCCACAGGAAGCGGGAGCGTGCGGATGATGATACATGTACGAAGGTGGGTGTGAGAGGGAGTAGGAGAGTGGGGGTGGGGTCGGGGGGGGGGGGGGGCGGAAAATAGATTCAGATTTTTAGAAGTAAAACAATTTGTGTTGTGTATGATCAGCGAAAATGACTTTAAATATCAGGTAGATGGGGGTTAGGAAAAGAAAGCAGGGGGGGGGGGGGGGCGGGGGGCGGGAGGAGGAAGTGGGGAAAGATGTCGAGGCCAGACGGGTTGGGCCGGCTTGCGGAGATGTCTGGCATCATCGGCATGTGTTTCACGCCCCCTCTCCATAATAGTTGTTGTTGCTGTAGCGGCTATTGTTGTTGTTTGTGATGTTGTTGGTGCTTAGGATGACAGATTCTGTTGTTGATGTTGT
>JACVVK020000007.1:92500-102500 GCA_018292915.2 Batillaria attramentaria | reverse complement strand
ATGAGGAACCGGCAGGCTCAGTCACTAAAGAGTTAATGCCGAATTTTAATATCACTTCATTCACCGGCCTCCACGTTAGCTCTCATATGGTTACTTCATCCTTCGCCGTACGTCAATGGTACAAATGCACCCACACTTTTATTCCAACGTCCGTTGTTCAGTCAATTATCACGCTAAATCCACGAAATTTCGCGACTGACTTTGTCAATACCGGCATTGGGAAAGGTGCTCATCCAAACTTGTGTGATTTTCATTGTATAGAAACAAGTAAATATACAACAATAATGTTATATAACCGTCTCCATAGGTCCTTGCAAACGCGCCCATCCTTTTAAAGAAGGAAATTTTCCCGTCTGACGTCATGAGTTCAAACTTACCAATATTTTTCTAAGAAGGAAAAACACCTTATTAATGTTTGTGTCCATAAATGTCCTGACTGCCTATACACATGACGCTCAAATGATACGTGTGTAGTGAACAATTGACAGTGTATTTACTTTGAGCGCCCTCCTGGCGTCCTCGTCCTGCGGGGATGAATTTATAGCCATGTCTGAAAACAACCAGTGTTGATACAATTATATGCGCGTACTTATGTGAGGTATTACGTACTATGCTTGACATAAAAAAGTTCAGAGTTTGAATCCCGACAGAGAGCCAAAATTTGTGCAGGTCCTTTTTTTTGTCCTTTTTTTTTTTTTTCTTTCATGTGATCCCGTCTTTGAAATCCTTCTCGCGCTGGGCAGCAACAACAACAACAACAACAATAATAATAGTAATAATAATAATAATTACAGAGCGCTTAATCTCGCAGCAAAGCGACTCATAGCCACACACACACACACACACACACACACACACACACACACACACACACACACACACACACACACACACACACACACACACACACACCCTGACATGATGCAAATATATACAATTAGAGACAAAGGCACTGAACCAATGGCGATAAGCGATGATGGATGTAATTGTCGTATGAATCTGTGTCTACTCCTGATTTATTTTATGAATTCCATCATCCCTACCGTCATCTGCTTGGACGAGGACAGAGAGTCCAACGACGAAAATCATCAAACACAAGATCACCGCCAGTTTGAGGTGAGCCATCCTCTGCAGGAACAAGCAAGACAGTGCCAGTTCACGCACAATCTTTTAACCCATTCATGCCCACTGTCCCATATATGGGATGCATCTTTCTCACACTGTTTTTTTTGTTGTTGTTGTTGTTGTTGTTGTTGTTGTTTTGTTTTTTTTAATCACAAGCTTTTATTAGTTAAAAAGTGTCAATCAACAGTTTCAAGACTGCAGCTGACTAGCAGTTTCCATCACGAATATGCTGCATCACAGTTTTTGTTCTTTTGAATCACAAAGTTTTATTTTGCAGTTACACAAGTGGGTTTTTTTGTTGTTTGTTTGTTTTTATTGATATCAAGAGTAAGCCTACAGCTTCCAACATGTTTCATTGATCAGTTTCCTGGACCACATGTCAATTTTAAAAAAATGCTTGAAATGTTCTTAGAGCAATAATTTGAACACACTACAACTTTCATGAAAAATAAATTTGGGGATTAGTGGGTTAAAGTCTTAATACCAATGACAGGCATATACAAGAGCGTGTGGACAACTGTTCATCAAGTGCGCTGAATCTGTGCATCAAAATCAGTGACAGTCACTTGGGTCACAGTGAAACATCTGACACCACTGTGGTGAGTGGCCAGCGTATAGGAGTGTTAGCTGTTACTCCCCATCAAGCTGTGGGATACCGACGAGTATTTTGATCCAAGACGCAAATCAGCCCTGAGCTTTAGCGAAGGGTTGATTGCGTCTTGGATCAAAATACGAGTCGGTATACCACAGCTTGATGGGGTGTAAATGCTTTATCATCCTTTTTGGGGCCAATTTATGGTATATTTTGAACGTTTATCCTAGTAAAAACTGACTGTCAACAGCGGCTGCACATAGCAAACGAACGAGTGTGTACGTCGGCAGAGCACGACGCCGACAGAATAAAGTGGCAAGACGGTGTGAATTCACTCATGAACTAAAATCCAAACAAAAACACAAGTTCTAAACATCGACTAAAGACACAAACAAACATGCTAACGCTTTCAAGGAAATGTAAATTTGCGAGGTGAATGCGAAACCAATCAAGCACAGCTCAGTCTATTCACGCTTTGCACGATTAGGGCCCGTTCGAGCGGGAGTCTTCCTGTCGCGATTCTTCACGAAATATGAAGCTTTGTGAGTGTTTATTCTAAAGTTTGTAGAACATGTACACCGATCAAAGTGTCCTTCCACCAACAGCTACATTATTTAACTGCATGCGTGATTCAAACGATTCAAGAAGTTTCTGTTCAATCGGAGATCTATGAAGACAACGAATCGGCTGCCATTCTCTGCGCCGATAGCAGACGATGCAGCGAGTCGATTCTGTTCAGCTTTATGTCACAGGTTTGGGGTTTCAAAGCGTTGAATCTGCTTTTGATCTGAGTACGCAGTGCTTGTTAGGTCAAGTGTGCTGCCGTCTCGAACTTGAGCAGCGGCGTCCGGCTTGCCACGGTCAGGCAGATCAGTAAACAGCATACATGTCGGTGAGGCGCCAGCTTCGACTGAACTTTTTGAGAACGGCTTTTGATAAGTGATGGTTAAAACTGTCCGAAATTTGAGTAAGGAGTGCTTGCTAGGTACAGGTTACTGTTGTTTTGTACTTGAACGACGAGTTCATGAAGTCGGAAACACCGATATGCCGAGTCAAAATGTTTCGTCGTCGATGGTGTTGACATAGGGAGCGATTTCTCTCCGAAGAGTAGTAATACTGTACATGTACTTGCTCATCGATGACGATGTTGTTGGTTTTTTGTTTGTTTGTTTTTTTTGCTTGTTTGTTTGTTTTGTTGTTGTTGTTGTTGTTGTTGTTTTGTTTTGGTTTTTTTGCCAGAAAGGTTGTATCTCTATTCTTTCTGTCTGAAAGAAAGAACCTTTTTGCAGGGAACCATGCCTGATTGTCATGTGATGTCGTGCTCTGTGTCACATGATTTCTCAAGGATTAGTACTATACGGACACTTATTCCACAGGAGAGATCAAACAAAAAAAGGCCGCTATGGATGATAAGGAAAGTTCTCCACAGAGTCGCTGTACGACTGACAAACGTATTGAAACTTCAAGGAAAAGTGATTGACCGTTCAGGGATGTTGATGGTAGCTAGAGGTGCGCAATGATGACATGTGATTAGACTCTGGTCAGATCTGAATAAACTATGACACTGAAAGTTTCGAGAAACAAAGGCACTTACCTTTATGAAGTCTGGTCCTCGTGGAGAAAGCGCGTCCGGTTGGGAGAGTCCGAATGACGCAGCCGTACAAAGGAGGAAATATTTATACCATACAGGTTGGTGACAGATGTCGAAATTAATTCCCCTCCCCCCCCCCTTCCCCCCAAATAAGAACGAAAGAAACAATCAATAACAGCAAAGAGATCTATCGATCCACCGACCCGCACATCTCCACTCTATCCCCCCGGCCACACACATACGCACACGCGCGCGCACACACACACACACATACACACACACACACACACACACAACCAAGAAAAAAAAGCAAGTACGACCTTTCATTTCTTGACTGAAATTGCTGCTACCCCCCCCCCTCCCGGTTGTTTGATTATGTGAGGGCCACCCCACCTCCCCCCGTCCACACACACACACACACACACACACACACACACACACACACACACACACACACACATACATACTCTTTTTCATTTTTCGAAACTATGGACACCCGCACCCCTCCCCCACCCCTCTTCCCTCCGCCGGCTGGATCTTGCCCCCCCCCCTCCCCCCCCCCCCGCCACACACACACACCTCCGGGCAAAATATCTTTCTACGCCACTGATGTGAATACCGGTTGTTTGTTCCATTTTTTTTTTTCAACACTCTGTTGATCTGTGCGCTCATGCATGTCTCATTTAGACGTCCGTATTCCTGTGTTCGAACATGAAATCGTGACAACTGATAATTAAGATACTGATAATTATGCATCATGTTTGATTCATGTAATTAAAAAAAAAACCTCTCGTTCACATAACATATTCCTTTTCATCGTGTTAATTACAACGGTGTGCGGTTAACACAAAAAAAAGCGTCCCTGAAAACAAATGAACACATTTTGAACACTCACCTTACGAAATCGTGGTGTGTGATTTGCATTGACGCTGTTGCTTATCGTTTCCATTGTTGTCACAGGTGGCTCAGGAAAACAGGTAGACTCATAAACATAGCACACGTGTGTTGATCGCCCGTGCAGATTATGTTATTGTTTATTGTATAGGCTTTTCTTTGTTCACGGGAGGCGCTGTTAATGATGAGATCGTAATAACTGACTTGTATCGTGTCATTTCATATGTATATATGAAATGCTTTGGCAGCTTGATAAGATATAGGGTGAACACACAAGGTGTCTGTATAATATTATACGGCACCAAATCAATAGACGAGAATAGTACGCTGAAACTTTACCCCCCCCCTACTCTCTCTCTCTCTCTCTCTCTCTCTCGGCCCCATGGGCTCGCCTTCACGCGGCGGGGCTGATTTCGCTGAGCTTGCCCACCCCTTTTGCTCTTTCTTTACTCTTATTTCTGCCTTCATCGGTCCATTCACCTGTCTTTTGCTCTCTTAAAATCTCCTTCGGGGGGGGGGGGGGGGGGGGGGGGTCAGTCAGCGGGTGTCTACTGACCCTTGGTCCAGTGAGACATCTGGGGGTCGTTTCTGAAGGCCGACTTCACTGGATGCCCCCGATCTGGTCTTCACCCTGGCGGGCTTTGTTCGCAACGCCCTGCTGGTGCTGCTGAACACCTGCCAAGTGAGGACCTTCACAACGCACCCCTCTCAGGTGCGCTGTTTTTCCAAACCGCCTCACGGCGGGGAGGTTCCATGTTGGGGCGGTCTTTTCTCCAGCTGCATCCCAGGCATGTTGTCTTCATTGGCAACCGAGGAATTTTCCTTTGTCTCACTCGGTCTATCCCTCACCAGCCCATCCGCCTGTCTCTTTCTCTTTGAAACCTCTCGAATTTAGCCGCTCTGTCCTTCCTCTCATCTCTCATCTGATTTCTAAGTTCGGCCCTTTTATCTATATTTCTTCTTTTTCAACCCCTCACTCACGTCTGCACTACCAGTGGTTAGGAATAAGTGATGTTGGGCATATGCTGCGAGCTGGTTTATTGCGCCTAGGAGATGATAAGTCGCAATATTTGCTGTATATGCGCTTGGTATTTATCTTTGTTTTACCTAGTTGTAATTGCTATTTGTTTTCTACGCTTTTTTTGTAATCGGGAGTTCGAGAAATTAGCAAGAAGGTGCAGCGTCTCCTGCATGTCCCAGGTTTATACTGCCCCGTAGAACACTTTGCATCCTTTGTCCAATGTTACATTTTTTGTTTGTTTGTTTGTTTTTTCATGTAGTGCAGGCACACAGCCGCGAAATAGGTCCTTGTGGCTTGCGCGGCTTTAAGCCCTAAAAACTCTCTCTCTCTCTCTCTCTCTCTCTCTCTCTCTCTCTCTCTCTCTCTCTCTCTCTCTGTTGGACACTCAATGCTCCAGTCGTGAGTTCGAATCCAGGCTGGGGCGAAATATTTCTGCTGGCCTTATTCTCGTTGCCCTGTCTTTGATATCATTCTTACCTGGTAGAAAAGGACGTTAAACTCCCAGTCACCCCCCCTACCCCCCTCTCTCTCTCTCTCTCTCTCTCTCTCTCTCTCTCTCTCTCTCGTTGGGGGGTGGGTTGCTGTTTGTTGGTTGGTTGGTTGGTTGGTTGGTTGGTTTTCTTTGTTGTTGTTGTTGTTGTTTTTGCTGCACCAACTCTTCACCATTTCCAATGGTATTCCCCCCATGGTCATGTTTGTGGAATCCATGGAGAGGTCGGAAGCCGGGGAAATTTCTAATATATGCATGGCAATGAGGATGATGGTATATTACGCTGAAGGTCCATGTGGTTTGAATACAGATACAGCAAAACAAAACCAAAATATTTCTAAGTAGGTGTCTGAAAGTACCATACTTTTTATTCCAATAGAGTTTTACAAAAGTGTATAGCTTGTGAAATAGCTAAGAAACACACTGTATATTTTTTTCTTCTCGCAAACGGGCTATTTACAAAAACGTACGTCAGAGTCCAATTTTCAGTCCCTGCTTCAGACGTATTGGATAGTGGTTTGTGTTGTGGCGTAAGGACACAAATTGATCGTGGGGTCATGTTTGGTGTTTATTTGAGGTACCCTCAATGGCGAGTGTGCTCGTCTGTAGTGATTTTTGTTGTCATAAAAAGCATGATTTTCGTGATTTTTGTGTCATGTAGGTCAAGGTGCATGCCAGGCGGTCGCAAAAAGAGGCAAGCTGCCAGTGAAGCTGAGGCGTTTTGCAAAGAGGTCGCACACAAGTGACTCAAGCGGATTTGTGTGAACTGCCTCTCTGGCCTAAACAGAAAGTACACGTGCACTACTGCAGTGAGGCCTGAGGGGAAAGGAGACATTCAAATTTTTTAAACTCCTGTCAGGTGCGTGCCTTTGAATGATCTGTTCATGGTAGTAATTGTTTCCAGATTGAAGAATTTTTACGGGCGACCATGATATGTCTGAGGCTAATAGGGAATATATAGGCATTTTGCGGCCTATTTGTATTTGTGTCCATCGATCTGTGGCGCCGCAAGTACCCAAACTCACAAGCGTGTGTCAAGGGTAACCATAACGTACAGAATAATGCCCTGGGTAATCGAAAAACCATGGTATCGCGCTTCTCCCGGGGGGGGAGGGGGACCCGAATTTCCCAGTAATGCGTTGAAAGGGATAATTATACCAGTGTACTGCACTTGTAACTGTCCTGGCCATCCGGTACAGCATTTTACTCGTCCGGTGAAAGCAGAGCTCCAGAAAAAAAGCTATGAGGCCCAAACTCAAGTTTCCCGCTGTGGTTGATCTGCACCCAGAACTTATCCCCTGCTACGGCACGCTGCGCCATGGAGGAAGCCTCCGAGTCCTCATACGATTGGCTGTGCAGGCGCATGAGCGCTTCAATATGTCCGTTCTTCATCAGGTCGATGAGTGTGTCGCCGTCGAAATTAGTGAAGATCTGGAAGGTGAAAATGTAGACGCCTGAGACAGGAGCCGTGAAAACGCCGAGGGTGGAGTCAAATGCGTTCCCGATGTCGAAGCTCACGGCCGCGAAGTGGATGGGGGAATTTGCCGACACTGTGACCAAGTTCGTTGGCGTCCCACCCACTTTCGCTAGGAAGGCCACACGTTTTGCTAAGAAGAGGAACAGGAAAAAACTGTTCAAAACTAGCTCAAACCAATACAATTACCTTACACTAGCAGAGTGTAGCAGGTCTTTTGACTCTACACCATAAGCGACATCAGACATTATGAAAATCGTTGAAGGATAAGTACTGCTGGCCACACACACACACACACACACACACACACATACACACGCGCGCGCGCGCGCGCGCGAAACTGTGGGGTGAGTGGGCGTTTAGGAGTTTAACGTCCTTTTACACCACGTAAGTTTGATATCAAACTTGAAGACGGGGCAGCAAGGAAAACGCCAGCACAAATATTTGGCACCAGCCAGGATTCGAACTCACGACCCGAGCATTGAGAGTCCAACGCTCTACCATTCGGTTATCCCAGCTCCCCCACGAAACTGAATAATAATAATAATAATAATAAATTGTACTTATACAGCGCAAAATTCTCACAAAGTGTCTCAGTGCGCGTACCGTGCTCTCGCATTCATGCCAACAAATATGCAAAACACACACACACACACACACACACACACACACACACACACACACACACAGAGAGAGAGCCGCTGAATCAGCAAGAGGTGAGTGGACCTAGTTGAAAGCCAGCCGGAACAGATGCGTTTTCAAGTCAGATTTGAAACGATCTATGTCCGACAGGTCACTCAGACCGGCAGGTAGTGCGTTCCAGAGTGATGGGGCAGCGAAGCTAAACACGCGCTCGCCTACTGAGTGATGTCTGAATCCTTCACAGAACTACGTACTTAGGAAGTTGTACCAGCTACTCGTACATCTTCCGTTTACTGCTTTCGGTGAGAAAGTAGAAACAGGTTACCCCATAAAAGGGTTTGCGTACATTACTTTACCTGCTTGGTTTTTGATAGCTTGGGTGGGTGTTGGGTGGGTGTTTGGGGGTTTAACGTCCTTTTCCACCACATAGGGTGATATCAAAGACGGGGCAACGATGAAAAAGCCAGCACAAATATTTGGCCCCAGCCGGGATCGAACTCACGACCCGAGCATTAGAAGTCCAACGCTCTACCATTCGACCACCCCGGCTCCCTTGATAGCTTGGAGTTCGGCTTGCACTTTGGTCATATCCTTCAGAACAAACAAACAAAAAATATTCACCCGGGTGCATATATTGAGTTAATCAGAATAGATTGCTCTCTCTCTCTCTCTCTCTCTCTCTCACACACACACACACACACACACACACACACACACACACACACACACACACACACACACACACACACACACACACACACACACACTTGAAACTCTCCCCCTACAATGCCACTTTCAATTCAACACAGAGGAATAGTTATATACAAACTCCGCAAAAAGTTAGTTCCGGAATATCTCAGAATCCACACCCACAGACTCTAGGTTAGGACTAGCTTTTCAAACTCCCCGTCCCCCGTATAAAAGTAGTTTCTCATTTTTTGGATCTTCATTGTGGAATTCTCTTCCTGTCCATGTTAGGCACAGTCGGTCAGCCTCCTCGTTCAAAAACAGCCTCTTCAAATATCTATTAGCCAACAAATAGCATATGATGATAAAAGGTACCATATGTTTACATATATATAGACATCTCGTTCATGCATGCGGTAATGTGTGTGTGTGTGTGTGTGTGTGTGTGTGTGTGTGTGTGTGTGTGTGTGTGTGTGTGTGTGTGTGTGTGTGTGTGTGTACCTGTGTCAAACGGTTGACTACGACTGACAACGGATCGGTGTCATCCGATCGTTTGACCACGTGATTTGCTGACGTCATCACACAGATGGACATCAGCAAGAACAGGACAGCTGCGTGTTCCATCTCGGCCTTTGCGGGAAAAAAAGTTTCACTTTATAGAGAACACCTCAGTGATGTCTTCAATGATGATTCCATTCAATTCTTTAATACTTTATTCATCCCTTTAGCCAATTTAGGGCGAATGTAATTATTACAGAACTGAATAAAATGTGTGTTTTCTGAAACAATTGTAAACCTTTCAGTTAACCCTTGTGTGTGTGTGTGTGTGTGTGTGTGTGTGTGTGTGTGTGTGTGTGTGTGTGTGTGTGTGTGTGTGTGTGCCGTGTGTGTGTGTGTGTGTGTGTGTGTGTGTGTGTGTGTGTGTGTGTGTGTGTGTGTGTGTGTGTGAGAGAGAGAGAGAGAGAAACTGAAATAACTTTATTTGAAAACGGTGGAAGTTTTGGACTTGCAACCAATTTTCAAACTTGCCGTTTTGAAAAACAAACAAATAAACAAAATGATCGAACATACTTAAAACTGGAACATGAAACTTCACACACACACACACACACACACACACACACACACACACACACACACACACACACACACATTTGCCGCATGCATGATGAACTAGTATGTCCATATATATGTAAAGGTGTGATACCTATGATTTGTTATTAGTTGGCTAAGAGAGAGAGAGAGAGAGCGGGTGGGTGTTTGGGAGATTAACGTCCTTTTCCACCACATCAGGGTAATATCAAAGACGGGGCAGCGAGAAAAAGGCCAGGACAAATATTTGGCCCCAACCGAGATTCGACCTCATGACCCGAGCATTGAAAGTCCAACGCTCTACCATTCGGCCACCCCGGCTCCCCCGCGAGAGAGAGAGAGAGAGAGAGAGAGAGATCACTTTTTAGGATTTAAGGCCCCTGTTCAGTTTG
>JACVVK020000007.1:42500-85000 GCA_018292915.2 Batillaria attramentaria | reverse complement strand
ATCAAGCTTACTCTCTCGCGCATCGCCCCATTTCCTCTCCCCCCCCCCCCCCCTCCAGCCCCCCTTACCCCCCCCCCCCCCAATCTTTTTTTCTCTTTCTCTCTCGTTTTGTTTTGTTTTTTGTTTTGTTTTCTAACGGGATGTTAGGAGCACAAAGTGAAACGATATTCATTTTTTCCCATGACCTCAAATTATAATGAATGTGTTTAGCTACCCAGTGTAATCATTTTCTATCAGGGGCAATAATCGGGCTCCAATTTCTTGGTATTTGTTCAGTTGTCTCCCATCCATACTGAATGGGGCTGCACACAGTGTTTGATAGGTTGACAAAATATAATCTCCTTCCGCTTTTAACGAGATTTTTTATGGGAAGAAGGCTCGTGTCTTCTTAATCAGGTTCTATAAAACACATGCAATAAGCGGTTGAACTGAAAACTGTTTCCGTTCTTCATCAATAATGTGTTCCTTGGCCCATATCAGTTCAGTTCATATAATTAATTCACTTCAGTAACTTCATTGTCGTACATATTATAATAAATTTCCCCAAATATTAATTTGTATGACACAAAAAAATGCATGTTTCAAACAAAAAGAAATCAAACCATCAAATTTCCTCGGAAGAGTAGAAACTTGCAATCAAAAACCATCGTTGCCCCGTCTTTGATATCACCCGTATGTGGTGGAAAAGGGCGTTAAACACCCAAACACACACCCACCCCGCCATCAAAAACAGTTTTTTTTTTAATGTTTTTTAAAAAATGCGAGCACTCGTGCACAGCTCCTTATCTTACCGATTTCCCTGTCGATCGGCGCCGGATGGCTAAAATGAGAAGTAGAAGTAACTGCATTTATAAAAAGAAAGACAGTGATTGTCCTTGTAATAAATAAATGTTTGATGGTAAACACATATCGTACTGCGCACGAGTATCCCACGTTTTTGACTTTATTTCGGTTTTGGCCCTGTATTATTGATTACTTTGTTTCAGTGATTTTAATGTATTGTCTTATGTTTTTATGACCGCCACACCCTAATTTCCCCTAAGGGGATAATAAAGATTTATTGAATTGAATTGAATTGAATTGAATTGAATTGAATTGAATTGAATTATATGCGGAAATCAAACAAGATTAACGGTTCCTTATTGCAGAAAACACGAGTTTACTCAAAGTGCAACACTCCCACTGTCACAATTTAAATCAATTAAATAAATGAATTAATTATGATTTTTTGTTGTTGTTGTTGTTTGTTTGTTTGTTTGTTTGTTTGTTTGTTTGTTTGTTTGTTTGTTTGTTTGTTTTGTTTTGTTTTTTCGAGAGTTGGTTGTTGTTGTTTTTTTGTGTTTTCTTTTCTTTATTTGTTTTTTGTTTTTGGTTTTTTGGGTTTTTGGGTTTTTTTTTCTAAGGGGGGAGGGGGGTAAATGAGGACACTGGTGAACAACCCCAAACCTACTTTTTAGGAACTGAGTTCAGGGTGGGTGGGTGGGTGCTTGGGGGTTTAACGTCCTTTTCCACCACATACGGGTGATATCAAAGACGGGGCAACGATGAAAAAGCCAGCACAAATATTTGACCCCAGCCGGGATACGAACTCACGACCCGAGCATTAGAAGTCCAACGCTCTAACATTCGGCCACCCCGGCTCCCGGAACTGAGTTCAAACACACAGTTTGCAATGCATGTAATGAATAAATCTTTGATAATAAAAACAGACATACCTGTTACCAAAGACGCTCTTTATGATCTTTGATTATGATGGATGCGGCAGGTTCCTGTGTGCGTCTGCCAGCTCATTTTAAAAGCATGCAGTTATAAGGCGTCGGTAGTTAAGAGCACAGTGAGAGGCAAGAGTCAGTACCACGCCTGAAACGCGCGATTTGACAGCTCCGCACATTCCTCAGTTTTAGGGTGGTTCTTGTTTTGGGTGTTTTTTGTTTTGTTTCGTTGTTTTTGTTGGGTTGGGTTTTTTTTTTTGTTTTGTTTTTTTGTTTGTTTGTTTGTTTTTTTTTTTGGGGGGGGGTCGGGGTTTTTTTGTTTTTTTGTCTTTGTTTTGTTTTTTGTCATTGTTTTGTTTGTTTGTTTGTGTTGTTGTTGTTGTTGTTGTTGTTGTTGTTGTTTGCAGTGTTGGTGGTGCTGTTATTGTTGGTGCTGTTTTTGGTTTGCTTTGCTTTTGTTTTGTTTTAAGATGGTCGGATTTTTGTTTTGTTTTGGTTTGGGTTTTTTTTTACTTGTTTCTTAAGTGTTTTTCGCTGCGGTGTTTTTGTTTTCTAGTTGTTTGGTTGGTTGGTTGGTTGGTTGGTTGGTTGGTTGGTTGGTTGGTTGGTTGGTCACACCGGTGACGCGGCTATCCCGATTCTGACCGGCTTGCGGCGTTGAGCGCTAGCGTTGCTTGGCCGCACGCGACTTCTCTCAGAAAATCATCTGCGCTGTACTTGTGAAAGCTTGTCTCGATCTGAGGTTGGCCTGTCTTGTCGCAGAAGGTCTCTGTTCAACTCGTAAGTGGTTTTTGTGGTGCTACTTGCGCGTACACTCACGTTGGAAGCAATTTAGTCTCGTTTTCTGTAGAAAATTCACTTTCATTCGCGATAATATAAAATTACAGAAAGGAAAGTCACGTTTATGAAAACGTCCCAGTTTTATAATATGTCTTGCGGCCACACCTAGAAAATTAGTGCAATTTGTGGCTTAGATCGCGCGCAGTTTGAGAAAGAAAATTGGTAGTGAATATTTTGTGGCTATGAACCAGCACTCGCCCCAGCTAAGAACCAGCCTGTATCAAACAGACGGTTGGCCGGTTCTTAGCCGAGGATTTCGCACTGCTCTGATATTTTTTTAAATTGCGAAAACACTAAAGCATCCTACGTCACAACAATTGGCATGCAAGTCACAAAGACATCACGGATACGTGTCTGTTTTGAAACTATTGGAATTAACGTGGTATTTTTTGTCAGCTTCGTGTTAAACTGCAAAATAGCTCCCGAGTCTCATTGCAGTCGAACAAATATGACTCGTGTCCTTACATGAATAAAATTTTCGATATAAAATCGCTTTGGGTGGGAAGATGAAAGTCTTACTGATATGTGCATATAACAATATGATCAAATTCATTTCAGTTCTTAGCTTTCCTGGCAGCATTCTTGCACATCACCGCATGCGTGTCGCGCTTTTCCGGCCTAAAACAGTCACTGCGATCGACAGCCGGTCGGATTCGCGGCTTAGCCGCGTCACCGGTGTGTTGGTGTTGTTGTTGTTGTTGTTGTTGTTGTTGTTGTTCATAGGGCGAGATATATCCATGCTAATGTCACCGCCCTTCAAAAGCAAATGAACAACAACAACAACAACAAACACTATGATGTACAGTACGTAACAGTCACAGAATAAAAGAACAATATTATCTTTCGTATTTTGCATATGCGGTGTGTAGTGGCTGCTCTCTGTTTCACGTTTTACGCTTTGGATACCTATACAAATACGTCATATAAACACTCACGCGCTTATCCTGCTCTTCTCAGTGGACAACAGCCAGCCAGGGCGGAGTCCAAATTCCACACCGGTGACGCGGCTATCCCGATTCTGACCGGCTTGCGGCGTTGAGCGCTAGCGTTGCTTGGCCGCACGCGACTTCTCTCAGAAAATCATCTGCGCTGTACTTGTGAAAGCTTGTCTCGATCTGAGGTTGGCCTGTCTTGTCGCAGAAGGTCTCTGTTCAACTCGTAAGTGGTTTTTGTGGTGCTACTTGCGCGTACACTCACGTTGGAAGCAATTTAGTCTCGTTTTCTGTAGAAAATTCACTTTCATTCGCGATAATATAAAATTACAGAAAGGAAAGTCACGTTTATGAAAACGTCCCAGTTTTATAATATGTCTTGCGGCCACACCTAGAAAATTAGTGCAATTTGTGGCTTAGATCGCGCGCAGTTTGAGAAAGAAAATTGGTAGTGAATATTTTGTGGCTATGAACCAGCACTCGCCCCAGCTAAGAACCAGCCTGTATCAAACAGACGGTTGGCCGGTTCTTAGCCGAGGATTTCGCACTGCTCTGATATTTTTTTAAATTGCGAAAACACTAAAGCATCCTACGTCACAACAATTGGCATGCAAGTCACAAAGACATCACGGATACGTGTCTGTTTTGAAACTATTGGAATTAACGTGGTATTTTTTGTCAGCTTCGTGTTAAACTGCAAAATAGCTCCCGAGTCTCATTGCAGTCGAACAAATATGACTCGTGTCCTTACATGAATAAAATTTTCGATATAAAATCGCTTTGGGTGGGAAGATGAAAGTCTTACTGATATGTGCATATAACAATATGATCAAATTCATTTCAGTTCTTAGCTTTCCTGGCAGCATTCTTGCACATCACCGCATGCGTGTCGCGCTTTTCCGGCCTAAAACAGTCACTGCGATCGACAGCCGGTCGGATTCGCGGCTTAGCCGCGTCACCGGTGTGAATTCAGTCTCTCAGCATGTGATTGTATGTATACCTGAGGCGCGTTCAGTTAGCTTAGCGGCTACGTAGGAAAGCGAGGAAAGCTAGCGCGGCCGTTCAGTTGAGCGTAGCCAGGCTAGCCCCTAGCGTAGGAAAAGTAGAACCCCGCAGAGGTGCTAGCTTCAGCTAGCTTCTCATTTCAAGATGGCGTCCGTTCGTGTGTGTGGCTTCAATTTTTTTCAACTGTTTGATTTTTAAAGATCGATGGGGACCGCATCATAAATGATATGACCGTTGTGTATCAGGCTTGATCTGTACCAACTTATTATCCAGTTTAATTTGCTGAATCCTATTAGGGACGTTCATAAATCATTTCTAAGCCAGCGTTTCCTTTGTTCGCATTCTGCGTTCACGCTCAGCGCTGGTTGTTGCTAAACTGACGAAGTCTTTCATATGCACGTCAGTCTGGGTTTTTGTCTTTGGCCTGCTTCTCTTCACTCAACATGCAAAACAACTTGTCTGTGGCTTGCATCATGCTTACGATCGCCCCCTCAACAGCATTATAGCAAAGTTCTTGTTTAAGAAGTTCCTTCACAACGCCAACGCTCACGCTTTCCGCCATTTTGAAAATGCTCGCACCGCTAGCGCCGTTCAGTTGACTGCTAGCTTTCTCCCTTTTGCGATCGCTACGTCGACCTAGATATCTACCTCAACTGAACGCACCTCTGTATCCATGGAGAACTTGTAATCCGTTACACGGAGTCGCTGTAGAGAGGACCTGAACTGCAAACTTACTCATTCAAATGTCGTTATGGAGCATTACCCACTCAGGCCCCGCCGCTTACCTTCCGTTCCTGCCGACACGCTGGCTCACCAATAAATTTTGTTTTAATTTGTAAGTTTGGCCACCAAAACTGCGGAACTCCCTTTCTGAGTCAGTGGAGGAGGCAGCAAGCATCGCCTCGTTCCGGTAGCGACTGAAAACTCATCTCTTCAGTGCATCACCCCGGTGCATTTGTTTTTCTTTACTTTTTCTTTTTTTAACTGTCTTTCTTCTAAAACTTTTTCTCGTGAGCACTCAGTTAGAGGGTGTTTAACGGGACTGTAATGTCTGCATGTCCAGTGTATTAGAGAATGCATGAGATTCACGAGAGCGTGCGTGCTGGGTTAAGTTCGCGGCGCTTTGGTAATTTGGTAAAGCACCTACACAAAATACAATACACGATTTATTATTATTATTATTATTATTATTCATTCATTCATTCATTCATTCATACGTTCATTCAACATTGCTGGTCATTGAATCACCGGGAAAGCCGAGGTTTATCTGATAAACAGACAAAGTTTTGCAGAAGACTGAAGTCAAGCGTGGCCATTTGCTAATCCTCATGTACTTACTTACTTAGGCCCTTGGCTCCACGTGGAGCATAGGCCATCGACAACCCTTCGCCATCGCACTCTGTTCTGGGCTAGTCTTGCCACTCCAGTCCAGTTGGTCCCCTGCTTACATAGCTCTGCCTCAGTGTCCCGCCTCCAGCTGTTGCGAGGCCGGCCTCTCTTCCTTTTCCCCTGCGGGTTCCATGTCAGGGCTTGGCGTGTGGTGCTGGATGCTGGCTTCCTGAGGGTGTGTCCAATCCAGCCCCACTTCCTCCGCAGGATCTGCTTGGCCACTGGTTCCTGCCCCGCTCGCTCCCACAGCTCTTCATTCCGGATCTTCTCTGGCCATCGGATGTTGAAGATGCGCCTCAGACAGGTGTTGAGAAATGTCTGGATCTTCTGCTGCATCGTCTTCGTTGTCCTCCATGTTTCGCATCCGTAGAGCAGAACTGACTTCATGTTGGAGTTGAAGATGCGAAGTTTGGTTCTTATGCTGACAACTTTGGATGCCCAGACGTTCTTCAGCATGACCATTGCTGCCCTTGCCTTGCCGATTCTGGCTGTGACGTCTCGGTCTGTGCCTCCCTGTCCATCAACCACACTCCCCAGGTAGACAAAAGACTCCACCTCCCTGACGGGCTCTCCACCGACTGTGACTGGTGTGTTGGCAGTGGTGTTGATCTTCATCAGCTCGGTTTTCTTCCTGTTGATCTTGAGCCCTGTTCCGGCTGATGTGGCTTCCAGGCACGTAGTCTTGTCCTGCATCTGGCTGTGGCTGTGAGACAGGAGCACCAGGTCGTCCGCGAAGTCGAGGTCATCCAGCTGCGTCCAGAGTGTCCACTGTATCCCGTTTTTCCTGCCTGCTGTAGTGGTCTTCATGATCCAGTCGATGACCAGGAGGAAGAGAAACGGGGACAACAGGCATCCCTGGCGGACTCCGGTCTTCACCTCGAAGCTTTCTGACAACTGGCCAGCATGGGCAATCCTGCAGCTCATGTCTTGGTAGGTGCACTGGATCAGGGAGATGATCTTCCCAGGAACTCCATAGTGCCTTAGCAGCTTCCACAGTGCCTCTCTGTCTACGCTGTCGAAAGCCTTCTCATAGTCTATGAAGTTGATGTAGAGGGGGGAGTTCCACTCCAGCGACTGCTCCACAATGATGCGTAGGCTGGCAATCTGGTCAGCGCAGGACCTGTTCCTGCGAAAGCCTGCCTGCTGGTCTCGGAGCATGGGGTCGACTGCCTCTCTCATCCTCTCCAGTAGAATTCTGTTGAGAACCTTGCCTGGCACTGACAGGAGCATGATCCCTCGGTAGTTGCTGCAGTCCCTGAGGTCCCCTTTCTTTGGCAGCTTGATGACGATCCCTTCTTTCCACTGGGCTGGCACCTCTTCCTTCTCCCAGATCTTGCTGAATAGGCTGTGCAGCATGTTGACGGCTGTCTCTGTGTCTGCTTTGATGGCTTCTGCTGGTATCTCGTCCGGCCCTGCAGCTTTCCCATTTCTCAGTGTCATGATGGCTTTGCTGATATCCGCCTTAGAGGGCTTGTCGCAGTTGATGGGTAGTTCTGTCTCTGCTGGTGGGATGTCTGGTGGTGTTTCAGGGATGGGGCGATTTAACAGCTCCCTGAAGTGTTCTGCCCATCGTTTCAGCTGTTCCTCAGTTGTTGTCAGTGGGTGCCCGTTTTTGTCCTTCACTGGTTTGTCTGTCTGCTGAAATTTGCCCGCGAGCTTCTTGGTCACCTGGTACAGGTCTTTTAGATTCCCTTGTCGGGCTGCTTCCTCTGCTTGACTGGCCAGGTTGTCGATGTAGTCCCTCTTGTCCTTCCTGGTGCTCCTCTTCACTTCTCTGTCAGCTGCTGTGTATTCCTCTTGTGCCTTTGCCTTAGCTCTTCTTGTTCGGCTCGTGTTCAGTGCAGTTTTCTTCTCTTTCCTAACTTCCAGCTTCTGGATGGTATCAGCAGAGATCCATTCCTTATGTTGGGTCTTTCTCTTGCCAAGGACCTCTTCGCATGTGTCGTGCCAGAGTTTCTTGCTGTGTTCCCACTGTGTCTCGATGTCCATTTCACTGTCTTCTATCAGGTCTTGCAGTGGCTGGAACCTGTTGGAAAGGCTGATCCGGAATGCTGCTTGTGTGTCTGTGTTCCTGAGTAGTCCAACGTTGTACCTGGTCCGTGTGTTGTTGGCGTTGGTGTGCCTCTTAAGCCGAAGTCTCAATGTTGTTGCAAGAAGGTGGTGGTCTGATGATACATCGGCACCCCTCATCACGCGCACATCCCGCCACGATCTCCTGAATTTCCGGCTGATGCAGATGTGATCAATCTGGTTCTCCGTGACATGGTCCGGTGATCTCCATGTGGCCTTGTGGATGCGCTTGTGTGGGAAGATGCTGCCTCCTATCACTAGCTGGTTCAGGGCACAGAAGTCTGCAAAGCGCTCACCATTTTCGTTCATCTGTCCCAGTCCGTGTGTTCCCATGGTGTCCTCGTAGCCTGTGTTGTCTGATCCAATCTTGGCGTTGAAGTCTCCCATCAGTATGGTCATGTCCTTGGCTCCTCCTCTATCTATCACTGTCTGCAGTTGTTGGTAGAAGTCATCTTTTTTCTCCTCTTCCGCATCATTGGTGGGAGCGTAGCACTGGATGATGTTCAGCTTGATGTCTTTTTTCTTGGTGATGAATTTGGCTGTAATGATGCGGGAGTTGACAGGTTCCCAGCCGATCAGTGCCCGCTGTGCCTCCGGTGCCAGCATCAGGGCCACGCCCTCAGTGTGGGGGGCTCCATCCTCTGTGTGTCCAGAGTACAGCAATTGCTCTCCCGATGAAAATCTCAGCTGTCCTGTCTGTAGCCACCTTGTCTCACTCAGTCCCAGTACTCCTATCTTGTAGTTCTTCATCTCTCTTGCTACTTGTATGGTCCTTCCTACTTCATACATTGTCCTGATGTTCCATGTGGCTACTCTCGTTGTTGTCCTGGGTGTTAGAAGGGGGGTCGGCCTTGCAGCTTCCTTTCGGCTTTCACTGCAATGCGTCATAGGTCTCCGGGATGGAGACCCTTCCTCGCCCAGGTGAATGTCTCGGTTTGTTGCTGTCGATGCTTCTGTAACTTTTATGATTTTTACAGGTAGGGCTGTTAACCCTACGCAAACCCGTTTAGCCTCTTGGAGAGGTGGTCCACATTCGTCTGACCTCTACCCTTCGACCTGTCCAGCTTGGGTGACCCTGCCAGGAGCATGTGCTCCTGCTGGCATAGTTCTCTGGGTCATTGAGGTACACAAGCCACTACCCCACGACAAGGGGTGGACCATGTAGGGAATCCTCATGTTGAGGCCTGGACAATTCCAGTACCGTTGACCTACAGTGCTTAAAGGTCACACTGAAAGCAGGCTATTTACGTCGCTTAAGAGCTCCGAGCATATATACCGCGTGAAACTTGCGGGAGTAGGTAACATGTATGGTATGGTATGGTATGGTATGGTATGGTAGACTTCTGCTCGGCGCACATATCCATCTCTGCTGAAATGCTCACCGCGCCGCAGAACTGGAGGACGCAGCACTGAAAGCCTGCTGCCGCTAAGCGTTACTTTATGTGTAAACCTCCACCCTGCTGTTCACCCTGGTGCGTGCGACAGTATTTCTGTTTACCACGACACCGGCCACAGCCTACTCTTCTTCGGAAGATGAACGTGGGATTTTTCATATGTACACACTGAGAGTTGAGGACGAACAAGACGTATCACGTGACACTGACGTCTCGCACTTTGCACCCGCTTTCCGAGCAGGTCCTCGCGTGGGTACTGATGTACCAGAAAAACCACCGGGGAACGAAGTGTACGGCGTAACATGTTTGGAGTACGGTCACCTACTACTCCCTTACTCTCTGCATCATCTGTATGCCGGGGCAGCACTTCCACGCCTGTTGGAGAATGGTGGTGCCTCCGTGCAGAGTGCGTGTAACTGCCGGGTTACGTGAAACAGGAGTCTGTGGGTCGTCTGTTGTTCTGTACACTCCGACTACCCGTGAAGAGTGAGTGCCCAAACCTGCAGAGTCACGATTTGAGTTTAAGTAGCGCTATGCAGTATACGTTCTCTGTTGTTATGCGCGCGCGCGCACTGCACACACACAAACATAAGCACGCAAGCACGCACGCACACACGCACGCAAGCACGCGCGCGCACACACACACACACACACACACACACACACACAGGCACACACACAGACAAACACACCAGCGCACGCACGCAAGCACGCACGAACACACACTCTTGCGGCGCAAACACACACACACGCACACACACACACACGCACGCACACGCACACGCACACGCGCACACACGCACGCGCACACACGCGCGCGCGCACGCACGCACACGCACGCACGCACGCACACGCACACGCACACACACACGATTTCCGTAACGAAATTCTTGCTCTTCAGTGGCCTCTTTCAAGATCGCAATTCCCCAAGCCCCCCCCCCCCCCCCCGCCCCCCCCTCTCTCTCTCTCTCTCTCTCTCTCTCTCTCTCTCTCAGCGAACCACCATTATCATGCGTTAGCAAATGGTAGGCACATAAGTGACAATCCCGCTGTTTGCTCAGGACACGGAGCACGGTAACCGGTCGCCACGGCTACTTCCTAATCGATGCAACAGCACAGCCACAGCCGGGACAATGAAGGTGATATGACACGGACGTTTTGGCCATTGTACAGCTTGTCCCAACACGTGAAACATAAACACTGGTGTTTAAAAGAGAGCTGAGCACTTGGCTGATTTCTGACCGTCTATTTGGTCAAAGGGAATAAGCGCCATGGATTCGATAAGGACTAAAGCCGTTGTACCGTTTAACGGTAAACGTGTACACATGGGATTAGCGGCGGTTACCTGACGATCGATGCCCTACTGTTATATGGTAACAAGTCGTAAGTGGTTATCGAAAGCATGGCGCGTAGGTCTTTTCACCATAAATTATAACGGTAGGTGTATGAAACTGACTAGTAAACGCGAGATCCCAAGCGCCTGTCAACTTCATCCCACACCAAATGACGATAGTATGAAACAGAACGACAGTAAAAGCGAGAGGCGCGCGTGCGCCTGAGAGGAAGCACAGGCCACGCAGCGCCATATATTTTCTAAAACAGCTCTCAGGCCGTGCTATTGACTATTGAAACCGTGACTCGGTTATCTAAGTTCGCCAGTATAATCGTTGCGCGCTTCTTAACCCAGTCGCGGGCGATATTTATTGATAGCTCCACACACAAGTTCGGTGACGTGTGGATCACCATAAGCAACAAAACAACAACAGTTCCACGCGTTCGCGTGTGACCAACCGTGGCTCGTCTTACTTACCTCGCTGGCCAATGAGTGCAGATGACAGAGAGTCGGCTACAGCTAAGGGTGGTGTTGTGGCTGGGGATAGCCCGGTACGGGTTGGGAAACGTGGAAGAGTAACGATCAGTGTTGTTCATGTTTCGTAGTTTTGTGTATCTCTTCAGTATGCAAACAAGCCTGACGGACAGTTTCTCGAACTAATTCTCAGCAGCTTTGAGTGCATGTGTCCAGGACAACAGCTTACTGAGCTTTTGCGCGTTACGTCATCAAAACGTGCGTGGCGGACAGTCCCGTGCTTTTCCTACGGGCCCTGGTCTGCATGTGCGCCAGTTGCCGCCAAGCATCTCTATTGCCATTGGCCAGCAGAACACACTGTGTACCACACGACGCGCAAGTTTCAAGGGCTGTATCGGTCAGCTCTGAGATGCTGCAAACTCGAACTTGCCATCGGTACGTAACCAACACATAGTTCCAGCGTGGCCTGACATGAACTGGTGTGTTGATGCCAACCACAAGTGATCCAAAGACTTAAATGCCTTGGAAAAAGATCTGTTCTTATTTTAACTCCCTCTGGATTCGAACCCCGACCTCCGAACGCTCAACGAACTGAACTGCCCTAGAGGGAGGGGGGGGTGATAAAAAAAAAGCATGATTGAATTCACACCAATCAAAGATCTGAGCTATCCCTCTGCGGGGAAACATACTATCAAACTAACACCGGCAACTGTTTCGGTCGTCCAATGGCTTGAGGAAACGCTGACTCTTTGTCATGTGCTCTTTTAACGGCCTGTTAGCCTAAGCCGGGTGACGCCAACCGGGTACACATTACCTTTTACTTTTTCTTGTGCGCTTGGGGACTGACACACTGACTGCCAGCAAAAGGAAGAGACATGTCGCTGGAAACGAACTATATACCGTACTTGGTACTCATAGCGTTCGTGTCGATCTACTTCGTCATCAACGCTGCCTTGTCAGTGTATCTGTTCTCGGGCGCCCGAAGAGGGATCAAAGTGTGTCTGGTGGTGACCGGTCTGTCCGGAATTCCCTTCCCTATCGTCTATGGAATCATCGTGCACGTCAGCAAGGACTGCGCCAGATGCAGCACAAGGGTGCACCCCGCTTACGGCAATGATGACGACAGAGGAGGAGGAGGAGGAGGAGGAGGAGGCGTGAAGAAGGGACCCCCACCTCCACAAGTGGTGGCGGTGGTTGGTAGTATGAGCGGTGAGAAAGTCACGGAAGGTGGGGTTTCAGCAAGCACTCACGTGGTGACGGTTTCGCCTCGGCCGTCTTCACCCTCTGAAACGAGACTGACTCCTGAACCTCCTAGGTAGCACGGAGTGTGACAATATGATGATGATTTAACACGTTGACCTGTTCTGAGTGAGTGAGTGAGTGAGTGTATAGTTACGTCGGCCTGCACGTGTACGATGTTTTGGTTGAAGACCGTAAGTATGTGCTGTAAGTGACTATACTTTTTTTGTCGTGCGTGTGATACAGTAAAGCGTGGAGTGTGTATGTAGTGTACTGAGCACGGAGGTACCATCTTCAACTGGGTAAGAGAATGATATTTCAGCCAGCGGTCACACAATCCACACGTAGGTTATTTCGGTTGAAGACGACATCATATTGTAAGTGTGTACCATCTCTATCATGCGTGTGATGCAGTACAGGGTGGAGTGCGTATGTGAATTACTGAGCACAACTTAACTGAGGGAGTGAACTTGATGATATTTCAGACAGTCAACACGGGCATTGGTTTGGTTGAAGACCACACTGTGTTGTAGGTGTCTAACACTGTGTTGTAGGTGTCTAACACTGTGTTGTATGCGTCTAACACTGTGTTGTAGGTGTCTAACACTGTGTTGTAGGTGTCTAACAGTGTGTTGTAGGTGTCCAACTGCCTTAGTGTGCATGTGCTACAGTAAACTTCAAATGTGCTGTGAGAGTGAATGATACGTCAGCCTGCGGTCGGACAATCCACACCTAGCTTGTAATGGTTGAAGACCATAATATTATTGTGTTGCAAGAGTTTAACTTCCTTATTGTGCATGTGCTGCTGTAAACTCCAAATGAGCTGAGTGAGTAAATGAGATGTGATTCTACAGTCAGACAACCCACACCTAGCTTGCTATGGTTGAAGACTATCATATCATGGCAAGGTACGTAAGGTGCCTATCTAACGTCCTCAATTGCGTGTGCGATACAGCAAAACCAACCGTGCTAAGGCTGAGTGAGTGAATGACCAATTTCAGGAGAAAATGGCCGCGCCAGGAGTCAGCCCACGATTTCCATCCGTCCGGAGTTTAAAGCCAAACTCATCACTTTCGTCGTAACTGACGGTGACCGCTGCTTACAGAGATATACGGCCGGGTTAGCAGTGTGAATACCGGTGCAATTTTTATCCAAAAAAAAATGGACAGTCACCGAAACAAATTCTGGACAATCACTGGGACATCTCTCTCTCTCTCTCTCTCTTACAATGGCTGCTACATCAGACTGGTACTGGTGCTGAATCTGCCAGTTCCTATTTCGATTTTTTTTTCTTCTGTGTTGTACAACACAAGGGAACACACAAGTACTGTGATATCTAAATACCAGCAGATCAGTGGTGATGCACTATATTTAACTAGCCTAACTGTGATACTTCGTGACCCGGAAGGTACCGAGCCGGTTTTAAGTGAATCTGCTTTACTTATTCATTGCACGTGCAACGATCTTGTGAACGTCACAAACGGTCCACCTGCATGGAAGTAAATCGACGTCTCAGGAATAGATCGAATTAGCGAATGGTGCATCTGGCCCTGCGATTCTGTGGCCTGGACAGAGACAAGCTAGCGAGAACGTTTTGTGCATTCAGTAACGCCAGAGACATTGGAGTACAGACATGTGTGTGTACGTTTCTGGTAATACAAAGTCTCAGACTCAGTCTGTGCAAAGGGTTCACTATGAACGACGATACTTGGTTAAAACAGGTTTATTGCAATACTGACAAGTCACTCCAGTAAACAGATGGTGACCATAAACAAGCGGCACCGCTTATGTTAATGCTCAGTGGGAAAAAGTACATATTGACAGCACTGAAATGGCATACTTGACAGGATATACGACGAAATTATTATTATTATTTTAATTTATTTATTTATTTATTTATTTATTTTCGGGGGGGGGGGGTGTTTGGGAGTTTAACGTCCTTTTCCACCATATCTGAGTAATATGAAAGACGGGGCAACGAAAAAAGGCCAGCACTGACAAGTATTTGGCCCCAGCTGGGATTTGAACCCACGACCCGAGCGTTTAAAGTCCAATGCTCTACCATTCGGCTATCCCGGCTCCCCGGAATTTGGGGGAAATTATGAGTTAACACACTCCACCCAGTCACCCCAGCAATTTATAAATCTGGACAAAATTTACTGAACCTTCACTGAAGAGGATTTCAAGTTTTGATCTCAGTTTTTCGCGGCTTTCCGCGATTTCGTGAATGTTTGGGAACTCTGATGCAAATATAACTGCTACCAGTAGTGGCTACTACATTTTGACTATGGCCGAGCCGTCCGATCTTACAAGAGAATATTTATTTTATATTATATTTATTACAAATATTTTTATGTGATTTTTCCCGCACACCGGTCTTAGTAGTTTGTTTCGCTCTTTCTTGTGATTTTTTTTTTCATGCATTGAGATATAGTGGAGAGTGAGAGAAAGAGAGCGTATGTTTAAAATGAAATAGATATACATGTACTGGTTTATTTTTTAGGCTGTTTTTGGTATGTGTGCAATTACTTGCCCCCCTCCCCCCCCCTCCACCCATCCACCCCCACAACACCCACTATAATCTCAAACTACCTATATTTGCTTGTGCATCGTCGTTGCTGCTGTTTCTAAGAGAGGTTTCTTGTGATATTTTTATTCATTCATTGTGATATACTTTAGAGTGAAAGAAAACAGAGCGTATATTTCAAAATGAAATAGATCTACAGATTTATTGTTGAGGCTGTTGGTATGTGTGCAATCACCCCCCTCCCCCCTCCCTCCCCCCCCCCCCCCCCCCCACACACACACCCCAACACCTTTTTTTTCTTCTGCTTCTTCTTCTTTTTTTGAACCTCAGTGAAATGCAGGTCCGCTTCAAGCAAAACAAAACAAAAAGATTGTTGTTCCTTCCCCCCCCCCCCCCCCTTTCTTTTTACTGGGCTGAGCGTTCCTTTTTCATTGGTTCTTTTTTCTGCACCACCGCCCTCCCCTTCCCCCGCCCCCCCCCCCCCCCCCCCCCAACACCCAATATACTCAAAATACTCGTATTTGCTTGTGTAGGCGTCGCTGGTACGGAGAGGGATTCTTTAAAAGAAAATGTGTATGCCGAAATATGCTGAAATGAGATTGACTGATATATATATTGCTGAGACTGTTATTGTTGAAATGTGCGCAAACATTTGCCTCCATATCAAGTTATGTTCTAGATGTGTTTTGTGGGCGGTCGGTGATCTAGTGGTTAAAGGTCCCGTACATACTGATTTTTTTTTATTTATTTTAATTCTTATTTTTATTTATTTATTTTTTATTTTTTATTTTATTTTATTTATTTATTTATTTTTTTTTTTTTTTTTTGGGGGGGGGGGGGTCGAATTTCCCAAAATTTCGCATTTGACACTTTTTTTTTTTTTTGCTGAAATGTCTGTACACTGCCCCTTTAAGACTTTGTCACCAATGCGAGAGGTCAGGTTAGAGTCCCACTCGGGGCAAAGAAATTTGTCATTCTCGTATGTGACACCGTTCATTTGGGCCGGCGACCGTCGGGGGTTCTCTCCGGGTACTCCGGCGTCCTCTCGCTCTGCTTTGGGAATGTTCAGCCCACATAACTTCAAAAATGAATGCAATTATAAAATTCCGAAACTTAAATTTCTGAACTGGCCCTCCGCAACATGTGATTGTAATGTGTTTATGTCCAGTGTCTGAGCGGAGACTGCGTGTGATTCACGTGAGCGTGCGTGTTGGGGTTCGCTCGCGGCGCTTTGAGCCAAATATTTGGGATAAAGCACCTACATTAATGCGATTATTTGATTTAATTATTTATTACTTTACTTTTATAAGGCGACTGAGGGTTTGACACCCCTTCCACTAAGTGGCAAATGGTATTATACGCTTGCAGCGGACATAAACATATTCATGATCTTTTTTGACAAGTACTTGAATATTCTAGCCATGTACCATGGCGTATCATAGTCATGTTGTGTGTGACGCCAGTGGCAATAGACTTTTAAAAACACGTATGCCGTACATGTTCATCCTCAAGAAAGCCACCCCACAACTGGCTAAAATAGACGACTCCACTCCTGTCAATCTAAAAGGGCAAGCCCCCAGGATTCAGCCAATCGCCGCGTCCCGCGGCATAATGATCACAGCACATGGCATGGTCTCGGCTGGCGAACCTTTTTGCCAGACTCTACAACCAGGAAAGCAACGTGTAGTTTGATATGACTGAAGCATGAAAGAAAGAAAGCAACAAGTCCATTGACGTCATTTGAGGAAAAGGACCATTAGGTCAATCTCTTCCATCTTGAAATCACCTCTTTTCCCATACAATGACGTCATGGACGTACTGTGTTTTGCCAATAAACGGCAAAGTAAAGGGGCGGGGTGTTGGCCGGGGGGGGGGGGGGGGCGAGTGGAGTCGTCTATTACAAAGCACTATCCATACAAAGCCCACTATAAGCCTTGTCCATACAAAGCCCACTATAAGCCTTGTCCATACAAAGCCCACTATAAGCCTTGTCCATACAAAGCCCACTATAAGCCTTGTCCATACAAAGCCCACTATAAGCCTTGTCCGTCCATACAAAGCCCACTCTACGCCTTGTCCATACAAAGCCCACTATAAGCCTTGTCCACATACAGAACGCACGGGTAAATATTTCAACGAAACACGCTGTGAGATTATATTCATATGCATACATAACCTTTTTTTTTTTTTTTTTTTGCCGATATCGATTTTTCTCTCCCGGAGCTATGATGAGGAATATTGATGCTGGATCGGGCACATCATCATGTATATATCGTGTTTATCCTGCTGACTTTCACTGCTGTCAAGTTGATGCTAGAAAGGAGGTGTTCATCGATTACGTTGTTTGTATTGCTTGCAGTGCTGGCAACGCACATTAATAATGAAACGTTGAAACAGCA
Organism: Batillaria attramentaria; assembly: GCA_018292915.2. Taxonomy (NCBI): domain Eukaryota; kingdom Metazoa; phylum Mollusca; class Gastropoda; family Batillariidae; genus Batillaria; species Batillaria attramentaria. The sequence goes on along the minus strand of JACVVK020000007.1, from coordinate 67,686 downwards.
TGTGAACGAGTATATAATATGGCGGAAAGTTCCGTATCATTACACATTTTTTTTTTTTTTTTTTTTTTGCTGTCCCAACTCTTTGCCAGTTCCAGTGGTGTTCTTCCCGGGTCATGGGTGGAATCCACGGAGGGCTCGAAAGTTGGGGCAATTTTTTGTTACATGTATTATTATTATGCATGATGACGGAGATGAGTAAGATGGTAAGATGATGCTATGGAGGTCCGTATGGTTTTGTGACTGCGGGCCGTGTCATTGCTTAATTTTCTATACTTCTTGTTCTCTTGCGAAATGGGATTATTCAGCCGGCTGACAATTCCATAACTGCTGAAACTTGTTTTTCAGGCCTGTCTCAGAACTTTCTTTTTTACTAAACTTGTTTTTTTTTTCAGTTTATGTCTGTTAGTACTGATTTGTTTGCGCTTCCATGAATGTCTTCCACGTGTGTGTGTGTGTGTGTGTGTGTGCGTGCGTGCGTGCGTGCGTACGTGCGTGCGTGCGTGCGTGTGTGTGTGTGTGTGTGTGAGAGAGAGAGAGAGAGGCAGACAGACAGACAGACACTGAGACAGACAGAGAATGATAATTATAGTGATTAGCTTGTCGGTCATTTGTCACGCCTGCCGTTGCTAAACTACATCGAAATATAGGAACATGGTGTACTTCAGTCAAAAGTGATCAGGAATAAATGAAATCAACTCAAACACTAAAGCAGTCCGTCACTGCACACACAAACACACACACACACACAAACACAACACAACACAACACAACACAACACAACACAACACAACACAACACAACACAACACAACACAACACAACACAACACAACACACCACACCACACCACACCACACCACACCACACCACACACCACACCACACCACAACACACCACAACACAACACAACACACACACACACACACACACACACACACACACCCCACCCCACACCACACCACACACAGAGCAACTGAATCAGCACGAAATCAGCGGACCCAGTCGAAAGCCAGTCGGAATAGATGCGTTTTCAAGTCAGACTTGAAACGATCTATGTCCGACAGGTCTCTCAGGCCGGCAGGTAGGCGTTCTAGAGTGACGGGGCAGCGAAACCAAACGCACGCTCGCCTACACAGAGAGAGAGAGAGAGAGAGAGAGAGAGAGAGTTGTCGATTACCATATACACATAATTATGGTTCATGACACAGGGGAGACGTTTTTGCTCGAACAAAAATGGAGAACAGCTCAAAACACGCTTCGGGGGAAAAAGAAAAAAAAAAGGGGACAAAGGCATGTTGTAGAGCTCTGCATGCCACACGAGAAACACGACCGAAAAACACCATGTTCGCTGTTTGTTCGGACTAAAATCACTCCCGTATGGCAGCGACCTCAGCTCACTCCATGATAGGAATACCAGATACCAGATAATAGGAGCTGAACGGAACTAATGCTGTGGATTACCGGTAACCATCGACCCACAGAAGCCTTACGACACACAAAGTACCTGTTTATACTGTATACGCTGGCCAAGCAGACTTACGCAAGCCTACTGGCTCTGAGTGGTTGATACCGCACACATCAGAAACAGACATTAACATGTATAGATCTGCACATATATACCAACGTGCGTACTGTACAGTTAATAATAGTTTTGTGCTTCTTCGGTATCATAAGTAACAACAGGCGCTTGCAAGCAGAGTAACAATAGACATTCCTTGGGCAAGTCCGGACAGAGTCCAAAGTCTGTAATCCTGCCACACAATGAAAAACAACAACAACAAAAAAACAAAACTATCGCTCAACCTGCTATGGGGAACCGGCAAAACTTGATTCGTGTATGAACCAAAAATTTGTTTGAACATATTTATCACCTTAACACAGGGTGAGTGAGTTTTTAGGGCTTAACAGTTTGTTTGTTTTTTCAGTTTCAGTTTCTTTTATTTCCAAAAATAAAAATAAAAAACCCATCAGGGGGTACACGCATATATTTATGTGTCATATATATGCATTCAGCCAGCATGGCTACAGGTGGTCTATATACAAGTCAGCAACAGCAACAAACTACATGTATTCACATTTACGCATACTGCTCTCATCTATACAGAGCAGAGTAACAAGTCAAACAAAAAGCAAGCGTTTCTTCTTGCCTTGCCTACTTGCTCACATCTACATGACATTAAATGCACGCGTGCGCGCGCGCCCACAAACACACACACACACACAAAAACGCCGCGCAAGCAACATACACCTTACTTTTGCCTTGTTGCCTTATGTAAGCTTCTGAAAACTCCACATGTCCGTCATTTGGGGCAAAGGCCATGGTATAGTCTGTTTAGGCTACCTTGTGTGTATGAGTGAGTGAGTGAGTGAGTGAGTGTGTGTGGTGTGATGCCTCGTCCTTGCTTACGGAGTTTTATATATATAACAGGAGTTTTTAGGCCATGCGCAGATCAACATTTCATTTAAATAAACACTGTCCATACAGTATTGCAACAAACGGTGCCTCGCATGTTTTAACTGCCGTTTCTTATTTTTTACCAAGTTGACGATGAACAGCTACACAAACCCAAAAGAATCAGCGCACAACACACACACACACACACACACACACACACACACACACACACACACACAACACAGCACAACACATTCTGTTCAGTTCTTTACTTCAGATTCAACTCATTTTGTGAGAAATAGATTTTGGTGAATTCACAGAGACATACCGATAATGAATATTTAATGTACACATCACCACACATTATACAGAACATGTACTTTTAACTTACAGTGTGTCAAAAACGATTCACAAAATAGGTCCGAGGTGAAATTCACCCCTGCCCCCTCCCCAAAATCAGAAATGAGTCTAATGACTAAGTTACCACAACAGAACGTGTTACAATACAAAACAAAGGTTCAATGGTCCAAATTAGTGACTGGAAAGGCATAACTTACTTAATGCTCCATAACGACAAGACTGACAAAAAGATATATTCATTATGGATAAGTTTGTGAAGTTCATTTTGTGTCTGTACAGTGAAAGCATGCACGACAGAACAAAATAAATATGTACAAGTCTTTCTCGAAACAACATCCACCAAACTTCTCACAAAAAACTTGCAACTTGCATTCAACATCCTCGTGTGAATGGGTGCATCCATGCGCAGCCTCCAAAATATTACATGTATCTGATAGCGCAGTCTGCACCAATCACACTCATAGTCATACCTTTCTATTTCTACCCAGGTGAAATAATTATCATTCCGTGCCTATGACCCTCAAAAACAGTAAACTTTCCAAGCGTTAGTTCCGAGTCTTACAGAGAACAAGCAAATCCATTCACACGCACCTTGTCAGCACTGGATTAGAAGACACGACATGGGGATGGTTAGTTTTGAACAGCTTTGATTCTGAAGTTCATCACTAGCTACTTGATAAGATTAAGCGCAAGACAGCGGTTATCCCATGAATCTCCATTTTGGAGGAAATACAACTCAAAATTACATGCAACTGAGAAGTCACCAGCCTATTTCAACCAATTCAGTAGAATTTTGTGGCCTTGAAGTTGGTAAAAAAAGACAGTAAAGAATTCACCATTAAAAAAAATCTCTCACTTAATGATTAATCACACTTAAAATGGGACTTCTTGTAAGTTTAGGCTACACTGTGTGTGTGTGTGTGTTTATTTGACCAGAACAAGTCAACGTCAAGAGCTTTTCTCTTTGTATGTTTCCTGACTGAAGTGAAAGTAACTGAACAAAAAGTCAAAAGTACACAAAACAGTATTTCATCATCATGCTCATTTCATGCAGCGTAACTATGTGTACTGTCTCCTCAGTGTAACTTTTGGAGAGAGACAATTCATGTGAAATTGAAATGAAAATCTAGAGGGCAGGAGAAGAGGTGATCTTTAATAGGTGAGGATGAGGATGTGGAACTCATAAACTGTAAATTCCCACGTCACATGCGCTCCAACATGATACTCATGAATGCATCTTGGGGCGACGAATCCAGTCTGAGATGACCACTTATGTCACATGTTGTTTTAACTGTTCAGTTGCTCAGCTGAGCTGATATAATTTATTTTGCACTTTGGTTATTCTTAGTACAAGTATTGATGTGTATAACTTATAAGAATGTCTGGATGTCACTCTCAACTTTGAATGGGCCTAAAGCCTATCATTAGTATCAATAAACAATTCTGATTAACTGTTCACCAGTCTGAGCATTTGGCAGTTCCAGTCGGTGACTGTGGTGTGTGAATATTTTCAGACAGGTCATAGAAGTCGCACAGGGTCGATGGTATACTTACTCGCTTACACTTTACAGAGCTCAAAGTCTCCAACCTATTAAATTAATTTAAGTCTGAATGATCCTGGTAACAGCATGATCATCAGCTAGTGGCATGTATGAATGTATTTTGTAACACACTACATTTGTCTTTCACACGCCCTCTTCACGCAAAAAAATTACAAGGAACGGCAATAAATAGTAAAACACAACAAAAAACAGGCCATGAGATGGAAATAAACGAGGAGGGGTAAGGAACATGTACTAATGTACAGTATACACTATACGTAGTATACCGTACATCTTTTGAAACTGCACAGACAATAGGCAACATGTTCAATGACTGGTGAAGCATCAGATTAGAATTTACAACACAGCTGCCAGTCTACTCCTGTGAATCTGAGCACAAGGTCACCAAGATCCTTGTGTTCAGTTGTATACAAACTTATGTCACCACACCATCAAGCAAAGTTGATTCCTGTATAGCAAGACACGCACACACACACTGAAAGTGAAACATGTTCTGAAAATTTGGGCAACACAATAACTGCGAAGAACAATCAAAAATGAAACTTTTTCCCTGTCCAAGTGGTTCAGGCATGTTAGTAGACTTTGTACATGTATACTCACTTTGCAGATTCTACAGTAGCGTTAGTATTCTTCAGAAATAGACTGAGGGGGAAAGAACAAGAACAGAACACTTATTCAGTTACTGTTGATGTTGGCTTCAATTTACAGTACGAACACGCACCTCTGGTCAGGCTTTTTTGTAAACGTTTGTTCCAGGTTTCTTAGTAAACCTAAGATCAGATTTTTTTTTTTTTCTTTAAAGGCCCTGGTGGTACCGAGCGTCACACTACTAAGTGCAAGACACGTGACATGCACAGGAAAGTTTGTATTCAGCTGACAAGCCAAAACGCAGTAACCAGTGACAGTGTGGTTACCACACTCAACCTTGTAGCCGAATTTTCCTGGTTTGCACAGCATGTTGCATTCTGAGCTCTACTGATCTCTCTGATTATTTCACGTGCACAGGCGCAGTGACAAACACAACAGAATCTTTCTATAAAACCTGGGGAGGGTAGGAACAGCACCTTTAAGGATCATAGAATGTCTGGAAGTGAAAAAATTGCTGTCTAGTATCAGTCTGCTAGCTTTCATAACAAGTTGTCTTCAAATTTAATGCAAAGTTAGAAATCTGCAGAACTCAAGTGACAGGCCGAAACTGTCAATGTGTGCAGTTGTCGGCAGTCTGAGGAAAGGATTCTACTGAAAAAAAACAAAATGAACCAGGGGTACTGACACTAGACCTGTTAGGATTCTGCGGTCTGATTTAATAATAAATAACAAAATACAAACTTTTAAAGCAAATGTATGCCTACAGCTAGACAAAGTGAAAACTTATAAAGAACAAGAACACTTGACAAATCAGTATTTATTGCAAAACAAAGACTACAACAAAATGTGAGAAAAACTCACTTGTTCATCAAGTAAACAATGCAATAAGTGATGCTAAATTTCACAAAGCTTTATCGGTATCAAAATTCAAACTTGGGCCCTTAAACATTAAACCGTTCTTCCCACACAGTCACAATAAGCCACCACAGCACGTAGTAATATTTTAATGCTAAGCTTCAATGTTACAGCAACTGTTTCTCCAACGCTATACTTTACACTAATTACAGTCATTGCCAGTGGAGTGCCCCATGGAATCAAACCAGCACTTATTTAGTTCTTGAAGACATATGCTGCAAATTCCGGGCAACTGTGAAAGCTTAGTTCATAAATCCACGTCCGCCACAATATTTAAAGTAACATCACATAACTGAAGACCTCCAAAACAAGAGTACACGAGAGAAAGGGTTGCTCCACAGTTTCTGTAATTTCACATTCACTTCGGTCACACATACAGTCACAACAAACGGGCATATGAATTGGATTTTGATACTGTTCACCTTTCACATGAAAGAGGTAAGCTTCCGCAGATCCGAAGAAGCATCCATTTGCTGAGAAGGGAAATGTAGGGAACTTCTCCAAGAGCCCTCGACAACACATCTCTAACAACTCCACCATGTCAAAGTCTTTCGAGGCACACAGTCTGTTATTCAGAAATCTTCCGCAACGCGTGGAACTTTCTGTCCAGACTCAACACAAACCCTCCCGCACCATGTAAGCGCCATCTTTCATAAATCGTCCATACGATGTAGTGTCCTCCAGGTATCTTGCACACCATGTAGTACTGCTCTCCTCCAAACCCTTCCACACTCAACTCCCCCAGCTACACCACCAACAAGTCCACAATTCTCATCAATTGTCTGGTTCAACAGTCCACGTCTGACTCATCCTGTGCTCACAGACACGTCCCTTGCGCGTGCAGGTGGCTGCAAAGTGCAAACAAGAAACAGTCGTTTTACACTCCCCACGACAGCCCGTGAAGGAATTCCTCAAACTCGGCCTCGGACAAGGCCTCCAGATTGATGGGTCCCAAGGACATCTGTTGAGTCATGCCCGATGCCCCCGCCCCTGGCACCATGAGCCCCGAGGGCGTAGTCAGGGGCGGAGGCACCCCGAGTACCGAGTTGGAGAAGCTGGTGGCAGAGTTCTGGTGAGCTGGGATGGAGTTCGGCAGGAAGGAGGCGGTGTGAGCAGGTGGGGGGATCCCTACTGACGAAGAAGGCATCGGCATGCTGGGCATTCCAGACATAGAAGCTGACGGGGCAGGCGAGGGCCCTGGAGATGAGAACGGTGACTGTGAGGTGGACTGAGACGAGGAGACCACCATGGGCGCAGGGCTGGCGGACAGCGAGTGGCAGGATATGGCGTGCGGGGAGGGGGAGGGGGCGTCAAGGTTGATAACTGTGGGGCTGACGCAGCCACTGCTGCTGCTGGCGTCGGAGGTGTGGCTGGGTCCCGGAGTGATGGTGACAGGGGTGCTGGCCCCGACCTTGTCGTCCTCGTCATCGGAACTGTCCAGGGTCAGGTCAATCACCTCCATTTTCTTCTTATCTGGTCCTGCAACAGGTCATAGCATGCTGAGACAGTGACAGACACAACAGCAGTGTCAAGGCCTTCCAAGTTGGAACTCTAAAACTCCAACAGTGGGCAGGGACAATTTGCCACTTGGGCCGTGTTTCCATCTGCGGTAGGTGCTAGTGACAGATCATCATGTGCCCACTGGCAAATCACCCCTGCCCATCAGTGGGGCTTTAACCAGGGCTCCCTAAAAGCTACAGACCTAAAGGGTCCACTGACCCCCAGTTCAAAATTTTAGGGGGTCTTTGTACCTCCACTTTCAATTTTTAAAGGGTCAGAATCATTTCTCAAGTTTTTAGTGCATGGAATTATAAATTCAGTAAATACTGCTGAATAGGTGTGTGTGTGTGTGTGTGTGTGTGTGTGTGTGTGTGTGTGTGTGTGTGTGTGTGTGTGTGTGTGTGTGTGTAGTGTGTGCAAAACTGAATTTTATCAACTTCAAATTATATAATTAAATGAAGTGGGTACAATTCAGTTTTGTACACTAACTCATATTCACTATCAGTTGAAGTCATTTTCTGTGCTTAGATTAAAAAGCACTGTTACCATGCTCATTTTAGTTACATGAACACACACTGTCACAGTCACTGAATCGTAGCTATGCGACGCCGAAGTGCACCCACTGCCGGGCAAGGGCTCAAGCCCCTCCACACTGAACTTTTCTACTGACGAAAAAGTCCATAGACTAGTCTTTTGAACTTTCACTTTTTTCGGTGGCATGATTCATCACAGAGAAAGCGAATCCAATCGGTAACAAGAGCACTGACTCTAAAATCTTTCGTCCATGGTTTCGACATCGCACGTACGGCCGGGTGTTTCAGTGCCCAGAAGCGGAAAAAGATGGGGCACGTTCACTACGCGCGAGTGGCTGTAGTAGCCGCCGATCTGCAGCAGTAGACAGTTAACGCCTGCGAGCGTTAAAGAGAACCAAAAACAGAACCGAACTGAACACTGCCAAGGCAAGGGAGAACACTCACTCGATCACAACAAGCCTATAGGCGTACGCACGGTAATGCAGAGGTAGTGCGTCAAGCTAAGCACAGATCGCGTTCATAATGGTTCAACGTACCCCCTCAAATTTATTTTAGGACGTAAATTTTTACTTTAGTGCGTAAATTACGCACAGACGCACATTTTAGGGAGCCCTGCTTTAACTCTTTGATGCTGTGAGTGACGTTTCTGCTTATGGCTTTGAATGCGATATAGTCGCATTTGTTTTCATACGGGAAAGGGAAGCAAGCAAGTATTTAGAACTGTAGAAAACCTATCCTAAATACAAAACAGCTTCCCTTAATCGGTACAAGTGTCAGATAGCATGTAGCATTGGTTTTGAATCAAGAACTGCACACTGGAACTAAGATCTATCCACTCCGCTTACTAAAAAATGGAGCCCTCCATGAAACGTGTTTGACATGCCAGCAAAACATGCTATGTGAACAATGCAAGGCTGCACTGTGTCTGAAGTGTCAGAAAACATTCCACACTCAAAAGGTGTACTTATCTATGCAGATCAGCAACAGCCAGTGTTTTGTGTGTGTATTAAGGCACCACTTCAGCAGGCTAATTTTCTTACCATTAGCCAGGAGTGAACAAGCAGGTAGTAATGCTCTGTATGCTGCAAAGAGGGAGTACTCACCTCTGCCATGAGCTGTGGATGAAGAAGAAGAAGAGTGAGATGAAACAGAGTGAGTGACAGGACTGGAAATCACGTGGGTTTCCTTCTGCTGCTTCAGAGGTGTCCAGCTCCCGTCCTCGTGAAACACAATCTCATGTGTCTCCGGTGACTGTCGGAATATCTCAACAAAGTACCTATAAAAAGATCAACACACGCAACTGTAAAAAAGGTCAGTAAACAATGTAACCTAGCATAGGAGCAGACCATGTTTCAACAAACTGTTTAAAAAAGAAAAACAGAAAAAAATAAGACATTTTCATTCGTTACATAAGCAAATTGTTACATTGCAAATGTCAGTACTCCACAGATAAAAAGTTTACTTACTGAATAACAAAAATAATAAAATTCTTTATTGACTGTAGTTCTCATAACCCTGCCACCAAAAAAAAAAAAAAAAAAAAATTAAAATAAAGAAGAAGAAAAGAGCACTCCTTATCATAAATTGTAAAATTTGCAGACGGCTTGCAAATGCCCGATCCTACAATTCATCTATGAAAAACATCTAGGCCTGATATTCATGAAGCGCATTTAGCTAGGACAAACGTGTTTAAATCTAAACGGGCGTATACTGAAGAATGGCAAATTACTATTGTTAAACACCCGTTCAGACCTAAACGTCATTAACCTAGCTAAACACGCTTCATGAATATCAGGCCTGATCTTCTCAGTTTGCTAAACTAAAAACAAAATTGATCACAACTGTTGGCAGCTCACCCGTCAATAATAAGTTTGTCGAAAGGTGCCTGCTTGTCACATACAGGACATATCCACGTTGGTTTCTTCTCGTTCATGAGGAGGAACGTAGAAGCATCAAAACACTGAAGATGTGTGCAGGTACTCGATCGACACGGAATCGTCATGCGCATCTTTCCCAGCTGGATGGGGAGAAAGGACAAAAGCAAACTGTCTTTGAGAGACATCAAGCAAAGCACAAACGGAAGCCACATTCAACAGAGACATCTCAAGTCTTACCGTCTCAAGCGTTAAAACATGAAATAATTTAGAAAGAAACACAGAACACCCTGGTCAAGAAGATGCACAAATAAGGGAATCAAATGTGCATCTTTTCCTTGCTGTGTTTTCCCACTTCTCTTGAGATGAACCACCACCATCTTCTGAAAACACACACACACACACATACTTACGGGGCACATCAGAGACACCCTCAGACTTGTGGTAGCCACTTCACTGTCTGGATCATGTGCAAGTTTTTCCTTGACTGTGAACACAAAAATAAAATTTATCAGAAAAGTGGGAAAAAGATCTTCCGTGGGCTTGGCCACCTGAGGGGGGAGGGGAGGGGGGAGGGGGGGGGAAGCAGCTGCTGAAACAGCTGCACAACCTATGCAGCAAATGTGTTGCCCGAGCCCACTGAGAACAATGCCAGCCACAAGGGACATAACTACTCAACAAATCTGTGATGATGTCCCCTCACTTATCTGCATTTTGAACAATCGATCAATCCAACAGAGGGCAAACTAAAAGTGAAACTCACTGAGTGCTCGTGTATGGTCAGGATGTCTGTTGCCGAACTGTTTCAAGCGCTGTAGTAAAATATCAGAGGAGAGTCGCCGCACAAGGTAGACTGCCAAACAGTAACCCTGAAACATACAGAAATACGTCACAGATGTAACAAAATGCAGCCATAATCCCATGCGACCGATACTTACATCAGGCTGGTTTGAAGAAAAAAGAAATTATACAAAGTACTCAAGTTTATAAGCAAAGGTTTTCCTGCACCTACCCGACCAAATTCTGATGCCCAGGACACATCTAGATGGTTAGACACAGTGGGTGAGATGCGGCAGTTTGAGGTGATGTCCACAGGTCGCCCTGGTCGCTTAGGTTCCACCCCTGGCTTTGACGTTGGGATTGGGTTCTGAGGAAACATGCAATGCATACACATCGTCTGTATCACAGTGTAAGACTGAATGAAAAGGCTAAGATGTTTAAAAATCATGTGTGCATGTAACCATGTTTTATTATATTTTACTAAGCTAGAGTCTGAAATACCAAGTAAGCATGCACAAACCTGTACTTGCCAAGGTTTGATAATCACCATGCACAAATCTGTACTTGCCAAGGTACTTTGATAATCACTCATGGTGTTCCATCACGTCCAGATAGATGTTTGGAGGGTATAGATCTGTCTTAGAGAATGAAACTGAGAGGACTTGACACAAGAAATTCTTGTTTTCCAAAGATTTAGACGAACACACTGGCGTGTACTTACAGGCAGCTGTGCCATCTTACTGTTGACTCTGACACATATGCTTGGAGGGAAGTTGTCATCCTGCTCACAGCTGGTCTCTAAGAGACAGAACCTGATCACAACCGCAAAACATGTTATACTTATAGTGGCTCATTTTACAATAATATTACATGAATTTCAACCTGGAAATAAGGTCTGGGTTGCAGGTCTTAGTACTCTTACAAAAAATAGGGTCAGTTATTGTTTCTTTTTGTTTTACATTTCTGACCTGTAGTAATGGAAGCTATCAATTCAAAATTAAATTTACACGAGGGAAAGAAAACAATGTACACTTATACAAAGTATCACAGGCGGTCCTTACTGATCAGATCGTAGGGTATCTTTCAACGACGAATGATAAAAACAGTGAAGTTCTGTTGCTTACTGTTTGTATGAAGCGGTGCAGATACTTCACTCAAAGGCCATTATCTTTATAAATTGTATATGTGCACTTCCGTTCATTCACAGAAACTTTATTATCGTAAGTCACAAAGAATACTCCAGTTTTGGGGTTTTTTTTTGGATTTTTTAAAATCTCATAACTTTACCTTAACTGAACCTGGACTGTGTATTCACATTTTGCACCTGGCCGGAAATCTCTGGAGTAAAAAAAAAAACAAAACAGAAACAAGAGAAAATCAACAGGTTCAGCATACATTCAATGACACATTTCCATTTGTCAACCCTGCTGGCAAAAATCAAACTGACCAACACTGTTTATACAAACACCAAACTGCTTTTCAAATGTTTGCAACTGCCAACTTCCAGTTGTTTTTCAAGGAAAATAAAACAACAAAAGACTAAAAAAATAAAATAAAATAAAAAAACTTGAGTGTCAACCGTCCTGTGCAGACCTGTGCAACTGTGATGTACAGACTCACTCTACCAACCACCCACCACCACTAGAACTAAAGTAAAGCAGACAACAGAATACTGTGTGGTTGTACAAACTCACCGTGACATAGCAATATCCTGTGCCTGCTGGGGTGTCAGGTGGAATACAAAGTATGACTCCTGGAAACGACTAGTACTCTTGGGCACTGAAAAAAAAAAAAAAAAACCAGAACAATAAAATAAGCATTCACTTAGTAGATTCACTGGTGCAAAATGGACTGGACAGCCACAGGTGGTGAGGAAAAGAGAAGTTTTATTACTTTCAGATAGTATTCACTAGTTTCAGGACCGAGTTGTCAAGCAGAACAGCCTTGTATTACTTACTGTTCCGTTTTTCATAGTACATGCACTACATGTACCGGTCCATAACACACAAAAATGTGACCCTCCACCATGAAATGAGTCGTCTTGTAGCACGAACAAATAGCACAAGAAGACTCATTTCGTGGTGGAGGGTCACAAATTTAACAAGAGAGCAGTACCAATCACTAACACCAGAACAAAAGATGATAGTCACGCAGCCTCTCACTTCACCACAAACAAGAAAAGTAAGTAAATGTCATTCTTGTCTACTTTTGTATAAAATAAATTTGTAATTTTTTAAGAACAAAGAACAAACAAACAAACAAAGAAAAAAACCCACAAGGATTTAATAATAATAATTATAAATAATTCTTATAATTATAATTATAAAGCGTTGTTCTCATAAAAGATTTGCTGAGCTAAACACATGTATGCATGCAGATTTCATTTCCAGTTCACTCTCCAAAACCTCTCGCTGACAGTATTACTAGTACTAAAAAATGAGACACAACACTTTTCCCATGTGGTCTTAAACAAAAACTGAAGCTAGTGATACTGATACTGTGATAGTGACACCTAATTTCGACTTACTGAGACTGGTGGGCTTAAGCAGCTCCCCCAATACATCGTAAAATGGCAGCCGCTTGAAGCGTACATCTGGGTGCACAGGGAAGGCTGCAGGGGAAGGGTTGACTGAGGGCATATTTTTGCTGCTGAAGTCCAGGGCCCCTGAAGCAGATGTATCCGAGATGCAGTTTATCAAATTATATATGCTCAAGACAAGAGTCTTCTGTGATTATTGTCATTGACTATAGACATGTCAGTAACGGTCTTACCAATGTCTATTAACATGCAAACTTTGATGCCTCTGGTGTTTGTATTCTGAGAGAATGCCAATATTAAAATTCTACACAGACAGCTTTAATGGTCTTGACCGTGAGTAAAGTTCATCCAAAAGGGTGTATTTGAAAGGTCTTGTTGCTCTCTATCAGTATTGATCAGCATTCCCAGTTTGGTACCTACGCTGTTTGTAGATTCTGATAAAATGACAATGTTAAAGTATTTTTTTTGGACACACAAATACGCACACAGATGATGTACGATTTATACACAGAGTTACTTCATTACACAAAGACAAAAAATACACACTGTTACACTCAACCATACAAAAAGGTATTCTACCAAAGCATCCAGACAACAGAGTAACCCTCACCCTGTACAAACTGTACCAACCTGATGACAAACCTAAAGAAAATCTGACCCTGCTCCTTCAGACATAGTATACAGTACAGGAAAGGGAAAAAAAAAAAAAAATCAGGAACAACATCCTGCTTTCATTCAAGGAAACACAAGCTGTCCTCTTGTTGCAAGATTTGGCTTACCAATTGGGCTGATGCCTGGATTCACCATCTGCTGATTACTCTCAGGAGACACAATGCCCCCTGGTGGACTGCTGCCGCCAGCAAACCTTCTTCTGTGAGTCGACGCGTAGATTTGTCTGCAAGTTACAACTTAAAGTTGAAAACCCACAACTAGACGTCATAATGTAGGATGTCTGCAAGTTAAAACTTAAATTGGAAAACAGACAACCAGACATCATAAACAAAACAAACCCAAAAAAAACTGTTCAAAAGGGACCAAAAAGAAGGACTTAGCAACTGGACTCAAGGACCAATACCCTCACCATGATTTCTGCAAATTTGATACTTGTAAAAATTCCTTCTTACTCTTAGCCTTAGGTGTACTCTTTGACAAGTTTGAGTCTTACCTAAAGTAAACTACAGATCTAGATACAAAATCATTACAAACCTGTACAACTCCCGGATCTTAATCTGAACAGGCATAGAACATCCTTTCTGTACCAATAGCAATGCCCTCTGCAACAATTCCTGCTTGCGGCCACTTTTATTTCTTCCGGCAAATCCCAGTAGTACTTGCAGCTCGGATACCCGGAAGCTCATAACCATGTGCTGTGAAGACAAAGTCAAAATGAGAGTAAATGGCCAATGTTCCATGTTAGACTTAACAGGGGTTATGAAAGCTGAAAAATCTTGCTAGTCCGTCGGGCTAGTAAGATGTAAAACCAACTAGCCCGAAACCATTTCCACTAGTCCAAAAATGCATTTTGTCAAATATAGACCTATTTGTAAAAAAAAGAAAAAAGATTCACAACACTGTTATCGGGGGTAGAAATGATCCAGGATAAAAAAAAAAAGGAAAGAAGAGTGGCGAAGCCACGTCTGCGTAGCGCCAAAGGCGCCCTACCTAAGGGGATCCGGGGGCATGCTCCCCAGGGAAATTTTTTTAAATCTAGATTAAAATCTGTGCAATCTGGTGCATTCTGACTGCAAAATTGCGCATAATATGGGATGAAAAATTTCAGAAAAGATATATGCTTTTTTGTTTTTTGTTTTATCAGACCATCAAACAACTTTGTTTTTGTGGTCTTCATTCAATTTCACACAACCCTTGAAAGAGCATGTTCCCCACAATGGCAATGCTTGAGGTCACTCATGCATCATTCAGACTACTCTCAACTTCAGATAAGCCATGACACTGATTTACATCTCTGAAACAGATTTTTGTTCTACAGTAGAGCCTCACGGCAGCTGAGTTGGTCGCTCAAGTCACAGACACTCACGGTGGTGTCCGGACCACTCCGAGTCCCCGGGAGCGCATGTCAACCGTAGAGATCATGGCATAATAAATGATAATTGGTACAAGCATAAATGTGACTCAGTAGCAGAGTCTGGTGTTTCTGTGGAGTCTTTCAGCAGTCAAGATTGTGTGACTTTACCTAACTTGAATTTGCGCGAAGGATAACGTGTCTGAACGACGTACACTGACATCACGGCGTTGCCGATGTGCTGTCATTCAAATCACTGAGTTTAGTCCGGTTGAATTGCAGCGGCATCACAGTCTCTCCCTTTCTCTCACCGTCACCATGGCAATCACACACACACACACACACACACGTGTCCAAACGACGCACACACCGAGACATCCCGGCGTTGCAGATTTGCTTAGTGTCAAATCGCTGAGTTTAGTCCGGCTGAATTCGCAGTTTCCGTTTTCTTTATTGTCAAACACGAAAACAAGGGGGCTGGATTAGTACGGATTAGTACCCACGCGATACCTATCAAATATCCGCCTTAATTCGATCACACACACCGGCACACAAAGAAACACGTTCACACGCACCGACATACGCGTGATAGGGTGTCTTGTGAAAGCAATGGTCATTGATTTGACAGGTGTAAAGGACGTCGGAACTTTCGGATGAGGTGATAACTACCCGCAGAGCTGCAGTGGAGCTTCGGGGGCGATACGCTAATTGCCCTGTCTTTGTCCGCGGTCACGCGTGCACAGTAGGGGGTGGGCCACACAAAATTAATTCGCTGTCTTGCCAGGACCGTATCGAGGGGAGATTTGCACCGTTCGCGGAAAGCGTACTACTGGGAAATTTTTTTTCCTGACAGAGAGAGGGAGGCTCGCTGACAGTACCTTGTGCATTCAGCTCTGTGAAAATAGAGCAAGCTTTGCCTCGTAATCTCAACTAGTCCGGCGGGCCAGTGGTAAAACAATTTAACTAGTCCGACGATATTTTCACTAGTCTGCGGGCTTTCGGACGAGTCTTTTCATAATGCCTGCTTAACAAGACAGGTTTGTGTTTATGAAATTTAGATAAAAAGCTAGGGTGATTTTTGTTGTTGTTGTTTCTAACTTTGCCACTACGCACAGTCAACTCTGTCAAAGTTTCAGGCTCCAACATCTCTAAACCAACAATTTAATAAAACCTGAGTTTGGATTTATGTCAATCTGCTGCTGGACTCTCAGTGTTCGCAGCTTTTTGCTGATCTAATACCCACCCCCAATTTGGGAGTAAATGAGTACACAGCAAAAGATGGGCAATCATGCTGCTGTACAATCTGACAGGCCATGTGATAAAACAGATAGGCCTAACCCTGTCCCTGGGAATCCTCAGGAGTACTTTGGTGTGTGGGAACATTGCAACAAAACTGTACAACACACTTCTGTACGATCTGGCAGTAAAAAACCACGTGATCTAAACATGTTCCTGGAGATCCAAAAGAGTATTCTGATGCATGGAGGCACTGCAACAAGATTTTATAAGCGCGTTGGAGTCGCACACAGCTGTTTACACCCCAAACAGATCCTACTTGGACCATATTCAATCTTGAGAGAGCGGCTGCGATTGGCACCAAACTCTACATGCTAAATAATCGGACAAAACAGCTCGTGCAGTTTTGAAAGGCTTTGTTTTACCTTTCATTTTCGTCACTTCCGAACAAGCTGCCTACATTTTGCGTCAGTTGGGCTTGACGTCAGTTGATACATAAGGCGAGAAAAAAGCCAAGGAATCGATAGAATCACAGACCAGTGTCAGTCAAACGAACTGACAACTTAATAATAACCTAAAAAATTCATTATTCCCTCTGGTAAGTACGCATGACATGATTGAAAAAGTCTCTCTTCCTTTACCTTCAGTTCCTCGGAATCCGCCATTTCCAAACATCGTCGTACCAATGCGCTTGCGCGGGGAAAAAGGTAGCTGTAAAATCGGACTGGAGCCGAAACGAAGTTGATTGCAGTGTCCTGGTGGTTGGGATATTTTATTCGTGTTCATATAAGACAGTCTACTGTTGAAATTAGTTACTGAAATACGCAAGTGCATGGCTTTTTCATTCCCTTTCTGTTTTCGAATATTTGTCAGTCCCGTTTCATGAGAGCCTTCTGTTTTCGATTCAAAGGGACCTACCGGCAATCACTATCGGAGTTTTTGCCCTTCAGTTCAAGTTTGCAGCACGCCTCAGTCTTTCGGCCAAAGCAGAATACAGGGGATGTGGGGAGAGGGGGGGCCGGGGGGGGGGGGGGGGGTATGCTGGACTAGGCGGGGGGGGGGGGGGTGAACTGAACTGGAGGCCGAGGCCGATTCAGTTTCGTTTGTTTTTTCCGCTAACCGTGCTCAGCCTCACTGAGTGTTCACGGCCGGAATCAGTCACTGACGGAGTGACTGTGACAGGCGTCAGTTTTCAGTGGGGCATTTCAATGCCTGCAGTGACCAGCAAAGATTGATACTGCCACTGTACTTTTTTTTTTTTTTTCGTTACTAATCAGTTACTAATGTAGGTGGAACCCGGCTTCGGGTTGCTCCCCCCCCCCCCCCCCCCAGTTCGGGGAACCCATGAGTGATCGGGGAAGTCACATCCTGGGTTAGGGATCCAAGCGAACATTGAAACTTGTTGGTGGCCGCTACATCTTTTCCGTGGTGGCTAAGCACAGGAAAACGTCAGGCTAATGTAAGCAAAATGGCAGCGCGGTACCTCATAGTAAACTGTAGGATGATTTTTACCAGCTGAGCTTGATTGAAGTTAGAATGGGATCCCCTGTGGCGCACGGCGAACCTCACCTCGCAGTGCCGCTGACGTTGGACATTTTCCCCTGAGACACGCACGCACTGCAGCTTGTACGGGTAAAGTGTATATTTTCATCAGTGGAGCGGCGTTATTCAGCGTCAATTGTGTTCTACCACTGCTTATATAAATATTGATCCAGCAACCACAGAGATATTAATGTATTGATCCCCCCCCCCCCCCCCAGGCTATGGTTGGATCCATGACCCTCGATTACAGGAGAGGGACACCATGACTACTCCCCCCCCCCTTCCACCCCCAACGGCCGGAGCCGGCTCCGACACCGTGACGGTACACACTGTGACACACACAACACTGACACACACTGACACACTGACACACACACACACACACACACACACACACACACACACACACACACACACACACACACACACACCATGCACTGACGACAATGCCGGAACAACGAACTGTCTCACTGAATTTCCATCGGTTTATTCATGATCAAGGCAGGACTGAAATACGACTGATTCAAGCAACCCAATGAGTTTAAGAATCTGGACAGTATTCAATTTTCGGGAACACACACACACACACACACACACACACACACACACACACACACACACACACACACACACACACACACACACACACACACACACACACACACACACAGCATAGCTTTCTATTACATGCATTCATCCCAATCCACTTGGACACCATCCCTTGATATCCGGCCTGCACTGGCATGCTGATTTTATGGGTTCGGAATTTTGCTGATCAGCTGTGCCGTCAACATACATCTTGTGTATATCTCGGACCGTACGTAGCTGTAAGACACACAAAAGGAAGGCGGATTCATAATTGTATGCATCATACTAGTATTTCAAAAGAAGAGTGACTGGCTTCCCCTTTACTACGCTACATCTATCGCTGTCCTACCCGACCGTGACATGAGTATCTGGCCCTGCAATGCCGAATTGCTGGACCACTGAGTGGCTTGGTGGTTGTTGTTGTTGTTGTTGTTGTCGTCGTCGTTTTAACTCAATCCCTACCATGTAAGTTTCTGGGTTGTGCACAAGTGCCGCCTCGCTGAACAAAATCGTAGTTGACCGGCCACAAAGTGTCGTGGTTAACACTTCGGACTATGGACCGGGAGACCAGGGTTCGAGTCCCAGCCGAGGCAAGCGGGATTTTTCTACCTAGGTCGGCTCCTACCCAGAGCGGGTGTGCTATGGGCTCCTACCCAGAGCGGGTGTGCTATGGGCTGTTGCCACACAGCCGAGATTCACCCACCGTTCACGGGTGCGACTTTGGAGGTGCTTCCCTTGGTATGACACGTCTTATGATGTGGATGATTACACCAGGCCTGGTTAATGCCGGGATATTTATGACAGGAAGCGTGGAATGCGGCCCTGTCCCGCAGTCCCAAACCACACGGACCTCCATAGCATCATCTTACCATCGTCCTCATCTCCATCATCATGCATAATAATAATATAAAAAATTGCCCCAGCTTCCGAGCCCTCCGTGGATTCCACCCATTACCAGGGAGGAACACCACTGGAGCCGGCAAAGAGTTGTGGCAGCCAAAAAAAAAAAAAAAAAAAAATAACATCTGCTTGGTGGGAGTTTTGCTCATACTCATGGTTGCTCCAGTAAGAGCCGTTAAGGAACCGTACATCTTGCCTGTTTTTCGCATACAGGGCCAAAGCCGAAGGAGGTTAACAAACTTGAACTGACGTGGGATACTCAGTCGTGCGCGGTACGAAATGTGTACTGAATCAGCCGGACAGCCTGTAAGACAGGCAGCAATGCCTAAAAATGATCTATCTTGAGTAAAAACGTTTCATCGCCGGTCATCATCATCATCATCATCATCATCATCATCTCTCTCTCTCTCTCTCTCTCTCTTTCCCCTATGATCTCGCTGACCATGTTGCGGCGGAATTCTTTTCCGAAGTAAGTGACCCAGGAAGAACTGCTCTGTAGTGTGGTGCTTGCACTGTTCGAGATGATCTGCTCTTGCAAGCTTTTGCGCGGCTTGGGTACTGGTCTCATGCTACACGTCTCACCGCCTTCAGGGCTGGCACTTAATGTCACGACGGCCGCGGCTTCCTCTAGACAGCCAAAATCAAACATATATAGGTTAAGGCCAAATTTACTATAAGAGTCTGGCCGGTGTGAAAACAATACAACACAAAACAAAACAAAACAGCCAAGATATCATCGTCAGTGGCAGTTGGACATAAACGATTTACATTTACACGCCGGGTTGTTGGTATGATGATTGAAATCATTGCCGTGGGAACTCGATATCACTATCTGGCAGCGTTTATATACGGTGGTTTACAATGCTGAAATGCGTGACAGACACCTGTAGAAAAGAAAGAAAGAAAAACTGAAAAGACCGGGCAACATCATGATTCGACTTCATAGTCCTGCGGTCAGCTCTTACTGAATGCGGCCGGCCTGACACTGACCGAACGGCGCGACTTAAGGTGGACGAAAAGAAACAGTGAAAATAATGAAACGGTGCCTTTGCTACAAGAATGCCGTGTAGACACAGATATACTGACACACACACACACACACACACACACACACACACACACACACACACACACACACACACACACACACACACACTGACACCACACCGCACCACACGCAAATACATGACTGACTGTGACTGTTCGCCGTAGAGACCATGCGAGCTCTCGGCTACCGTGATCCGTCCTGGCAGCCGGTGAAAGTGTGGCAAAGCCTGAATAGAGCGATAGGATAATGAGGATTGGCATTACTGATAACATCAGTAGAAGTACCTTATTTGTCGCCCCCCCCCCCCCCTCCTCTTAAAAAAAAAAGACCCCCCAAAACACACACACACACACACACACACACACACACACACACACACACACACACACACACACACACACACACACTGTGACACACGACAACAACAACAACAACAACCACCACCACCAACAACAAAAACAACAACAGAAAGAAAACTAACTAACAAACTAGAATGGCAAAACCTTTATTACTCACGTATATGGCCATTTCAAAACAAAAGAAATTGTCGGTATAAAAAGCTTCCAGTAGGAACCCTCGGGGGCAGTAACTTCTGAAATGATAACTGACACGACAAATTGTTTCTTAATTTTACATATTAAATATAGCGTTTGACAATTTTATTCACCTAGACGATGCAGGGTGATTTCATAGACTCGCTTTGTTACACACGTGATTAAACAACAACAACACTGAACAACAACAACAAAATACAAGACCTTGTCAGTTAGTGTGTAAATAAGCGAATAGAAACTGATTACATGTATCACTTTCATAGTTGCACAGACGAGGCTGGTTTGACGGCATGAACATCAGCAATCAGGTCAGTTTGAACTCTCACGGTTTATGCATCAACTTGAATGACTCGTGTGGAATGCGGCCCGACTGCATGAGACTGCGCGTGCATGTGCTTGTTTGTGTGTGTATGCAAGTTCAGTTCATGTGTACCACAATCAGCTTGCCGCGCGCGCGCGCGCGCGTGTGTGTGTGTGTGTGTGTGTGTGTGTGTGTGTGTGTGTGTGTGTGTGTGTGTGTGTGTGTGTGTGTGTGTGTGTTGGCACTGCTAGTTCACTAACCTTGGCTTTTTAGTAATTTTGTTAATGTTGACACCTCTTCTTTCAAACACTGACGCTCAGCTTGAAGGGACTTGTTTTCTTCTTCAAGATCTTTTACTAGTGTTTTTAGTTGCGTCTGCAAGAAAAAGACACGCGTTGAATTGGTAGCCGTCACTGAATAGAGACAATGCCAAGGGGTAAGTGGGTGGGTGTTTGGGATATTAACGTCCTTTTCCGACCAAGTAAGGGTGATATCCGTCAAAGACGGCGCAAGGAGAAAAGGGTTAGCACAAGTAGTTTGGCCCCAGCCGGGATTCGAACTCATGGCTGTCAATAGAGACAATTTTTTTTTTTAAATATTGATAATGTGACAACACACACACACACACACACACACACACACACACACACACACACACACACACACACACACACACACACACAGAGCGGGAACTTGAACTACCCACGCCCAGTGTATGGTATTTCAAGTGGCCACGTCAGACAAGGAAGACGGACGAGGGTCGAACTTCCTACTTCTCGCCAACAGGAATAACTGAACGCACAACGTTTCTAGTTTCTGACTGGTGTTGAAAGGGTCACACAGTTTCAGACGGACTGACTGAGTCAGTTTGACGGCGATGATAACCGAAACTAACTTGAAGGCGGCCAACCAATTGCTCGTCACCGTCGGACACACCCTTTATCGGGAGTACGCGGGTTGTGAAACATCGGCTAAAATAAAAGGGTCGCGTGGCGTGATCTACCCGAAAAACCCGACGCTGAACGGGGAGGTGTGAGTGTGTGCTAGTATGTGTGTCGGGGGGTGCGGGGGGGGGGGAGGAGGGCTGGTGGAGGCAATGTTATGGAGATGTTAAAAGGCGCATGCATTTGGGAAAACTTTACAAGTTGCAAGTGATTCAGTATGTGGTAAGCGCTACTGAGTAACCGACCAACAAGGGCGCCCAACAATACTGATCAAATTACGGTTTGACTGGCAAACAATCCTAAATGCCCGCGGCCTTTTACGGCTAAGCTCTTCCCCCCCCCCTCCCCTCTTCTTCTCGTTTCTTCTTCTTTTTCTTCAGCCCCCCCCCCCCCCCCCAACTCCCGTCTTGTTCTCTTTTCTTGTATATTTTGTATATTTTGTGGGGAGGACGGAGGGGTGGGGGCAAAAGATACTCCCCACCCGCCACAAAGAAAACATCAACAACAAAACAGAAACAACACCCACTCCCCCCCCCCCCCCCCCGATTCCGCTGCGTAGGCGCCAGGTATGGTATTCCGCCATAAAAAGCCTGGCGACTGTATCAGCTGCCTGTGTGTGTGTGTGTGTGTGTGTGTGTGTGTGTGTGTGTGTGTGTGTGTGTGTGTGTGTGTGTGTGTGTGTGTGTGTCAGTGTGTGTGTGTGTGTGCCTTTTCCTGTCGGAGTCGCGTCCTTTCCGATACCATGTTGGCGACAGTGTTATTCAGCTCCCGGATACTCTCCTCCAACTCTGAGGTCCACTCATGCAGGTTGGCGGCAGAAGCCTTGGTCCATCTCTCCACTTCGGCCAGCGTCGCTCCCAGTACTTGCTCCGATGCTTCTCTGCGCTCTGTGCGTGGAAATACTGTTATGTGACTTTATAATCTGCGCAAGAAAAGCCCCCCCCCCTCCCCCTTGTTTTTTTTTTTTCTTTCTCTCTCTCTTTCTTTTAAAGCGGATGGATGGGTGGGTGACGGAGGTGGGGGGGGGGGGTCTGAAGTTCTGTCACGAAAAATCGGTCTTTTAAGGGTGTTTGTTTGTTTCTTTGGGTTTTTTTTTTTTTTTTGGGGGGGGGGGGGGTTACTGTTTTGAGGCTTGTTTGTTTGTTTCTTACTTATTGTTTTAGGCCTTTTACTTCTCTCTCTCTCTCTCTCTCTCTCTCTCTCTCTCTCTCTCTCTCTCTCTCTCTCTCCTGACATTGTATCACACTCGCAACCCATTTTCGGAAGATCAGACATGAAATGATGTTAGGTCGACGTCCACTCACCAGTTTCTACGATAATCTTCTCTATGAGAATTCCTCTCTCTTCCCTCAGCATGGCATTTTCCACACGGAGGCGAGAAATATCGCAGGCATTCATTCCCTGCAACCACATCATTATAAAATGATACCTTGAGTCCCCCGAAACACTCATTTCCAACCAGAATTGCATAGTACATTGCCTTTAGTTGTACAATGATATATACATTTAAGGTGTTGTTCCGCTCACCCCCACCCCCACCTGATTTTCAGTCCGAATAACCAATAGCCAAGTACACCAAGAAGCCGGCTTGGCAGTATCGCCAAGACAGGGTGTGGGTGGGTGGGCAGGATGGTGTTTGGGAGTTTAACGTCCTTTCCCACCACGTGTGTGTGATATTAACGACGAGGCAACGACTGAGGGAAAAAAAAGCCATCACAATTATTTGGCAGCACGCGACAAAATTAATACGAGTGGTGTACGTACGTGGTCATTTCCTTGATTTGCTTGTACAGATCCTGCCTGTGGAAAGAAAACGGTTATTTTACAATTTACGAGTTAAAGGGTACGGTAAGTCAAGAGCACTATGGACTCGTCCCTTTGACAGCCTATGAGTAGATTTTGACAAGAGTAGGTTTGAAAGTAGTATAGGCATCTGGCAACACTATGTACTGTGTGTCATCTACGGGTACAAGAGTCTAGACATCCGGCAACACTATGTACTGTGTCATCTACGGGTACAAGAGTCTATAGACATCCGGCAACACTATGTACTGTGTGTCATCTACGGGTACAAGAGTCTAGACATCCGGCAACACTATGTACTGTGTCATCTACGGGTACAAGAGTCTATAGACATCCGGCAACACTATGTACTGTGTGTCATCTACGGGTACAAGAGTATAGACATCCGGCAACACTATGTACTGTGTGTCATCTACGGGTACAAGAGTCTAGACATCCGGCAACATTATGTGCTGTGTTTCATCTACGGGTACAAGAGTATAGACATCCGGCCGCAACACTTTGTGCTGTGTGTCGTCTACGGGTACAAGAGTATAGCCATCCGGCCGCACTATGGGCTCGTCCCTTTGACAGCCTATGAGTAGATTTTGACAAAAGTAGGTTTGAAAGTAGTATAGGCATCTGGCAACACTATGTGCTGTGTGTCATCTACGGGTACAAGAGTCTATAGACATCCGGCAACACTATGTACTGTGTGTCATCTACGGGTACAAGAGTATAGACATCCGGCAACACTATGTGCTGTGTTTCATCTACGGGTACAAGAGTATAGACATCCGGCCGCAACACTATGTGCAGTGTGTCATCTACGGGTACAAGAGTCTATAGACATCCGGCAACACTATGTACTGTGTGTCATCTACGGGTACAAGAGTATAGGCATCCGGAAACACTATGTACTGTGTGTCATCTACGGGTACAAGAGTCTATAGACATCCGGCAACACTATGTGCTGTGTGTCATCTACGGGTACAAGAGTATGGGCATCCGGCAACACTATGTGCTGTGTGTCATCTACGGGTACAAGAGTCTATAGACATCCGGCAACACTATGTGCTGTGTGTCATCTACGGGTACAAGAGTATAGGCATCCGGCAACACTATGTACTGTGTGTCATCTACGGGTACAAGAGTCTAGACATCCGGCAATACTATGTGCTGTGTGTCATCTACGGGTACAAGAGTCTATAGACATCCGGCAAC